>JBCJKH010050896.1:18064-32914 GCA_039877255.1 Loriculus beryllinus | reverse complement strand
AATACGTGCTGACAGAGGTCTTGTACAGCCTCAAGCTGCACCAGGAGAGGTTTATACTGGACATTAGGAAAACTTTCTTCACAGAGAGGGTGGTCAGGCATTGGACCAGGCTGCCCAGGGAAGTGGTGGAATCACCGTCCCTGGAAGTGCTCAAAAACAATGTAGATGAGGCCCTTAGTGACATAGTTTAGTGGTGGACTTGGCAGTCCAGGGGTAAAGGTTGGACTTGATGATCTTAAAGGTTTTTTCCAACCTGGTTGATTCTGTGATTCTCAGGATATCAGAAATGAGATGGAAAGACTCCTGAATAGTTCCATAGACCATAATGCCCATAATAAGTATGATCCTGGTTACTGTCATGACACCACTATATTTCTAGACAAGTCAGAAAGAACAATAAGTAAGTTCTGTAAGAGTTATCCTAGTCACTAATTCTGCAATCTTTTTTTTCTGTGATATTGATCTACAAGGTTTATATCTTAGACATGCATCAGCTAGGTCTCTCTTAGCCAGAGAATGATATTTTTGTGTTGTATAAGTATTGTTAAGTATTGCTTAAGTATTAATAAGTATTGCTACTAACTGATTTCATTTCCTAGCATTTTGCCTCATTCCCCACCATTTTGCCTCATTTCCCAAAGCATCTCCACACCTGCATACTACCACCTGCTTTATATTCTGTGCCAACACAAGAAGAATGAATTTTAAAAGCTGACTTTATTTTTTTGTATTATGCAATAAGACAGGAGGTACTAGAAAAATAAGGTTATAGATAATAGAGTAAGACAATAGAGTATTTCTGATAATAAAGAAATAATAAATAATAGATAATAGAGTTGCAATATAATAGGGTATTCCTGCTACTACTTTATCCTGGTTATAATTTTATTGTTTCATTGATAAGCAGAGGTCTGTGGGTTTTTTTTCTGAGGGATCTGAAAGCTTATAACCTGTCCACTATTCAAAGAACTGGACTTTGATAATGTTATCATCATTTTATACAGTCATGGCATGGACAGCTAGTACCCGGCTACTGAAGGCTTGCTAATATGTTTGTTGATATGTATCCACCTTTAGTTATACAACCGCACTATAAGGTACTAAGCAAGGTGATATATGAAAAGCTTCATGATCAGTGCATGTGGTTAGAGCTCAGGGTTATACCAACAGAAATCTTATTTTTAGAAAATTCTTGCAATATTCTGTAGTTTCAGACCCAGATGACCAGCAATTGCAGATATTTTGGTAAAATGAAGAAGGGCGTCACTGCTTTCAGGATTGCATTTATGTCGTGATACTGTCAAGGTAGACATCATTTGCAAGATTATGCAACTGTGGGAGTCATCAGTATGATAAAACACTACCATCTCTTATTATTCAGTAAGTCAAATTACTATTTATTTTCTAAAAGCACATTTGATAAGTTCATGATTGAAATGATCAATAGATTTGCATATGTAAGGAAAATAGAGAGTTGTTCACTTGTTTAATCTACAGCTGACTTTTAATGGTGCTTTTTCTCATCTTGGATAATCTTATTAACTTGGAAAATTATTTCTTGTGTTTTTCATGTAATCTGAATAAAAATCTTTTGTCAAACGTAAATGATTTCTTTATGGTGTCTCATTCCCATGAGTGGGATTCAGATTCCTTAGCTTTAACCATCTACAAGATATAATATCTTAATTTTTTTTCCCTAGGTTGCCTTTGTTAATGGAGAAAAAAATGACACTATAGCAATGTGTTTTTATTTTCTTTAATTATAAAAGGACTTTGTAGTGACTAGCTCAGATAGATACAGTCTTGTACATGGTAAACACCTAAGATCTTTGTTGCCAACAAGGCACATTCCCACCAGGACTAGAACGAGATGCCTTTAGCAAAACTTCAGCATGTTGGAAGAAAATGTGTCAAGGATTCAGTCAGCATATTTATGATTTCTCAATGTTGTTTCAGAACCTAGGTGCTCTTCTGTCAAGACAAAAGGTTGTATCTTTTAGCTAAGTAGGTGCTCTTGAATTACCCTAAGTCTAGAGATGAAACTAGCACACTGGGTAGTCCTGCATCACCAGCTGGTAAATGAGCTGTGAGAGCATACTAGGGAAGAGTTTCAGCTTCACTATGTTTACTGACATGGAGGTAAAATTGATTTTCTTCTGCCTCACTACAGTTTTCCACAGTGGAAAAGCAGTGTTTCAAAACAGTGTTTCAAAAGCAGTGTGGGGTTTTGTCTACTGATGACACAGATTAAATACAAGGTGACAGCTACTATATACTCAGGAAAGCTGTGTGCATTAATAATACATTTACCATCACCAGATAGTGCATGCACTCTCTCAGGCCTGCATGAGTGATCTGACTACACTAATAGCTGCTTTGTTGTGACAAAAAAAAACAATAACACCACCAAAAACCCTCTTGATTTTTAAATTTAGTATTTTCTTGGTAAACTGACTTTTACAGTTAATGTGCTTCTGATGTTCGCATCCATTATTTTCTGAAAGCACAGAATGAAACCATGGAGGAGAATCTCAGTTCTCCTCTTACTTTCATATATATGTCATCATGGAATAGCTCCATCTTCAAATTAAGTTCAGCTGCAAGAGTGTAAAATGGGAACAACATAAGGAGGGCAGAAGTGATGCAATTGCTTTCTGTATCTTCTGTATCTCTTTCACATGCGCTTTATCACAAGGCATTCCAGTTTCCTATCCTGAGACAAAATTACTAAGTGCCACATGGCCACATGATCCTTTTTTAACCCAAGAAAAAAAAGAGAAAAGCAATTTCTACTTTATGTAGAAATTATTATTTTAAAGGTTACTTTCAGTATTAGAAATGTAATGGGAAAATTATTTCCCTCTTTAAGAAAAAAGAAAATTTGTAGTCAATCTTTTTTGTTGGATGCAGATTTCTCTCTGTATAATTAGTATAATTTCACACGCTATGTGCATAAAATGAAAATGTTACCAGAAAACTTTGCTCTTTGATGAATATCTAATGTTTTAACCACAGCTGGCAAATAAGCACCACACAGCCCCTTGATCACTTGACCCCAGTGGGGATGGGCTTGAAAATTGGAAGGATTAAAGTGAGAAAACTCAGGGGTGGAGATAAAAGCAATTTAACAGGTAAAGCAAAAGCCACATGAGCAAGCAAAGCGAAACAAGGAATTCATTCACTATTTCCCATTGTTGGGCAGGTTCAGCCATCTCCAGGAAAGCAGGGCTCCATCATGTATAAAGGTTACTTGGGAAGACAAGCACCATAACTGAACGTTCCCACCCCCGCCTTCCTTTCTTCTTCCCCAGTTTTAATTGCTTAGCGTGATGTCAGATGGCATGGAATATCACTTGGTCAGTTGGGGTCAGCTGTCCCAGCTTTGTTCCCTCCCAACTTCATATTCATCCCTGTGTTATCAACACTGTTTTCAGCTCAAATGCAAAACATAGCCTCATATGAGCTACTATGAAGAAAATTTAAGCCATCACAGTCAAAACCAGCACATTCTCCACTCTTTTTTTTCCATACCATTTATATCATGATCAAGTACCCCACTATCCAGTACTTTCTCATTACCCACCACCACCCTTCCTGTCCTTTGATATAATACATACATATCATTTTGCCCTCAAAATGTCTATTGAGTTCATTTAATCCATGACTTCAGAGGCCATCTGTTATGGTGTTTGTTCATTCAGGACAGGAGAGGTGGTGTGTTGCATAGAATTATTGGGTATGACAGCCAGCTCAGGTCAGGTTGCTGCTGCACTTGCACTCCTTTTTCTAAAGCTTGTCCTCCATTGGTTCAGGTGGTTTCTGCTATTGTAATTCATATAATATGGAACTCAAATCATGGGTTACAACAGTTAAGAGGTAATTCCATTACAATCTTCACCTTGGTCTCTTTCAACCAGACCACAGGGTTTAACATTGAATTCTTCCCCTTGCTTCTGCTCCAGCTTGGACTTATCTATACACTGCAGTCCCTTAGGGGTGACCTGCATTATGCAGAACCTTATCTATGAGCCACAGTGTCTCCACGGCTTTATCTGATGTGGCATAGACTTATCCACAGTCAGTTAGAGGTGCACCTCTTCCAGTGTGGCCTTCTCTATGGATCACATTGCTTTCAGATATATACCTGCTCCAAGCATGGCCTTACCTACAGTTACATACCCTTCAGAAGAAAACTTGTTCCAACATGACCTTACTCATGGCTACAGTCACTCCAAGGGTGTACCTGCTCTGTCATGGGCTTTTCCATGGCCACATGCTTTGATGTGATCCAACATAACTTCATGCACAGCTGCTGGTGCTTCAAGGTGTGCCTGCTGCAGCCTGAACTTAACCACAGTCCAGTGTGGACTTGTCCTTGAGGCACAATCACTTCAGAAGTGTACCTGCTGTGGCACAGACAACCAGGGCCACAGATACTTTGAGGTGTACCTGATCTTGCCTGGCCTTATCCTTGGCCAGCGATGATTCAGGATGATTCAGGCTCTCCCATAGACTTATCCACAGGTCACTTGACTGAAGTTTACACTGGAGTTCCAGCCTGTCCAGTAACAGCACAGAAACAGCAGTGATGCCTTGTCCATCTGCCAGCCCAGGCACATCACTACTGCTATTACCAAAATGTTCCCATGCACAGCAGCGTAAGATGCTAAGCAGTGCAGCACTACAACAAACAGTGAACAAAATGCAGCCACTAATGAATTGAATCTAGATTCAAATATACAGTGAGGTGAGTAAGCCCCATGGGAAGCACAGAAGCCTGTCGATTAATAGCTGAGCAGCAGTAACAGTTATAAGTTCTATCTATCTAGCACATTCCAATAAAATCTATTATTTCAAGCTCTTTGAGCCCCATCCTGGGCATCAAAAAGGACTGTCATGCTTTAAGCCCAACTGGCAACTAGGCACCAAAGAGCTGCTTGCTCATTCTTCTCTCAGTAGGATGGGGGAGAGAATCTTTCAGAAATGTTCCACCTGATCTAGTGGAAGGTGTCCCTGCCCATGTTAGGGGGTTTGGAACTATGTTATCTTTAAGGTCCCTTCCAACCCTAACCATTCTATTCTATTCTATGAATGTTGAGGGACAAAGATGAATGGTGCCCATTAACAATATTTTGTGAAGTTTTCCAGCCACCACAAGCTTTGTAGCACTGGCAGATGGGGGATTTTTTTTTTTTTTTTTGGTAAAGACATGGGAGGTTTTATGTTATGAAAATCCCAGTTCACACATGAACAAAAGAAACTGATTTTAGTAGTTAAATCTCCAAAGGATACATTCTGTAGCTTAATTACTCCTGGCATTAACCAGATCTTCCTGATTCTACCCTTGAAATGTGGTATCATGCTTGGCTTTTCCATAATGTGCATGAGAAGTTCTGGGAAAGTCATTTCACCCTAACTTTTCATGGAAAGCTGAAAACTGCATGCTTCTCACTTTCTGTGTATTCAATGTGAGACACTAAAGTCTGATTTTCAGATAGCTTATGTCAATGGCAGTTGCAAATGAAATCATGTCACTTATATAAATGTGTTGTACAAGCTCATGTGCTCTTAAAAATAACTTCTGATTATTTCCAAATTGTAATTTGAGATTAGTGAAAACATCAGATCTTATTCTCTTCATACCTTAGTTCCAGAGCCATAAAACTGAAGTTTATATCACCTCTTATGGCTCTGAAGTTTTTTAAATGTATTGTATTAGGGCATGGAGCTATCTATTCAACAATAAGAAGAAAATAAGCATAACTACTCATTAATTTGAATATAGTAACTATTCACTCTTGTGCAAGAAATGAGGGCTGATGACCTTTCAATAATGTGCAGTCGTACACTTACAGACAAAATTGCTAAAAAGAAAATTCTGGCAGTCTACATTCTGTCGCTTTCCTGCTTTTGAATACTCAGCTTTGTGATTCTAATCTTGTTCTTTTGATGTGGGGTTTGGGTTTTTTTGTTCTGCAGTTTCAGCTGCTAAGACAATAGACTCTACTTAGTATGAAGCCTCTGTTTTCATATGATGACACACAGGAATTTTATGTCATCTTAGGACATGGTTTCAGTAAGAGACAAAGAGGAATAGAGAGCACTCATGCAGACCAGATCACCTTCTCTTTGTTGACTGAATGAGTGGTCAGTTCTTTGGGAGAATACAGTTCTGTCCTGCAAGGATAAGTATTCTCTGGCAAAAGGAAGTTCAAGAACACTGTTGGCTGGATTGATTTGGGGTTTTTTTGATGGTTTGGGGGTTTTTCTCTTAGTTCAAGTGCATGTACAAACTTGTGAGCATGGAACCTATTACCCATTCTCCATTTTTAATGTCATTGTGCTATAATTTATAATTTATAATTTATAATTTATAATATATAATATATTATATATATATATATATAATATATAATGTTAGAAAAACCAAATCATGATTTTCTCTCTCAGGGGAGTGCTCAAACTTGAGTACAACTCAAGTTACCTTTCATTTATTTTGAACTTCAAAAGGGTAGTTCTGAATTATTAACTGTATTATGATTTCAACTCAAGTCTCCCAGTGCTTGAGTCAAGACTGTGACATAAATGGTGAATTTTGTGTCTCCTATACATCTTAAAAGAAAAAAAGAATCCACTCCTGTGTTTACTGCAGACCCTGCCATTCCATGTAAACAGTCTTTGGAAATGTTCTGATGGATAAGACATTACAAATAGAAGGAGGATTTGGTTTGTGAGGTACGGCTGAGGTGCTCAGATGGGACAGTTCTGAAGAGAATTGCAGCCTCAGAGGAACACTGAAGCATAGCACATATGCCTCTAGCATTTGGCTGAAGACATATTTAAGATATATATGGTATTACCTGGGCCCAAATATTGAAATTCACCCCAAACTTTTCTCTCTCCATCTGTTTTGGGTTTATTGTGTTCTATTCTGTGCTGTGAATTTGAAAGGGTTGCAGGTGGGTAACATTTCTGTGACTTGGCAGCTGTAGGTCAAGTTGGCTGAAGGCAAAACATGAGACTTGCAACAACCTCTGCTGACTTTGTTGGCTCCACTAACCTAACCAAGCTGGAAAGTGAGCTGTGAATCCAGGAGCCAGGGATGCTCGTCATAGTCTGTAAGCAAACAGTGCTATTTTTGTATTATTTGTATTAAGAATTTGCATTATTCTTGTTGGTTGGTCTCACCTACTTCAAATCACTATAGTTTACAAAGGCGATACAGCTGCCTTTTCTCAGTCCAGCAGCATGATTTAGGCAAACAGCACACATTGCCAAGATAGATAGATACATCTTTAAATCTTACTGAGTATGTTAGAACTACTTGTAGTTCTGAAGAAAAGTGTTATTTTGCATGTGATAGTAATGTTTTTGGCCCATTCTTTCTACACATCATGTAAAGCACTACACTCATGACTTGCAAGCTAGATTTTGAATAGTCCAATGTAGCTAATTGGAATCAATGGGTATATCCACAAAAATTAACTGAATCTTGTTCAGGATAATGAGTAATTTCAATCACAAATATTCAGGATGTATTGGTATCCTAGATACAAAAGAGGCTTAATAATGTCAATTGCAGCTCATACTGAATCTTTCCATATAACCCACACACAAATAGGAAATAAAAATCCTGTATTCCATTTCTGAAAGAAAATAGTGATATATAATGGCACTCTGCTAAAAACATTCCAGGAAAAGCAGCCAAAGGCATAATTTCTTCAAATTAATGGCATTCAACTTTGTTCCTTCTGGGGGGTTTCAGATCTTACTCTCAAATAAGTCATTGTACTAAAATTTCAGGTCACTGAGAAACCGTTGCTTTTATATCTGTTAGCTTCAGTCCCACACATGAACCCCATCAGTCTTAGTTAGCTACAATTAATTTTGAAAGTACACCATTCTGAATAAACCATATGACGCATTACATGCTTTATAGTTATTTGATTCCACCTTCCATTCACTCTTTTTATTTATTTTTTTTTTTTTTTTTTTTTTTTTTTGTGTACAGGAACATGTTAATCCATCCTAAGGAAAGAAGAAAAGGTCAAGAAAAACATCAGTGACTGCAAAATTACATTACCTTGTTAAAATAAAAGTAAGCCACAAGTTTCTGGCAGCAATCAAATATTTGACAGTGGAGGCTGAAGTCCAGGCATTTCGGAACAGGCCAAGGAACTGAGAAGGATTAAAAAAAGGAGTCTTGAAGCAAGCTATTTTTGAATGTACACTGAGAGTTGTTGCTTCTAAGAAGTCAGTGTCCTGCATTTATTAAAAAATGGATGAGCTTGCTAAAGAATCCATGTTTAAAAGCACAACTTTAGGTATCTTAAGCTTGGTTCAGCCGTACAAACCTTTAACAAATTTGTCTTGTCAATGACCCAATTGACACTGAATCCAGCTCTTCACAAAAACGTGAAGGTACTTGGAGCTAACATTCCAGCTCACACCCAGATCAAATTTGTCTTCAACTGATAAAAATAGCTTTTGGGCATTTCTCTCAAATAAACACCATATGGAGAGCTGCACTTTAATATGATTCTGTGTCAAGAAACAAACTATTTGCAATGACCCACACTGATTTGCCAGGTCTGCAAGCTATGAAAAGAATGTGATGGCTCTGTAACAATGCAGCTTCTCTGCCATTACATGAACAGACACTGGGGCAAGTGGTGTTAGCAGGGTAAGGGAAATAAAACCCCTGTATATCACAAAGATAATTGGCCCTGCTTCCTGCAAGCATATTGGTAATAATACTTCTACCCATTCTTTACAGAGCTCCCTCTCCATAAACACACAGAAAACTCTCTCTTCTAAAAAGAGCTTAAAAAATTTTGTGACTCATAAAAATTATCTCATTTACAGTTTTCTTACAAAGCTGAAATTAAAACAAGACCCAAGCCTGCATATTTCTGTGTATCTTTACACACCACTGTGTATTCCATTGAAACTGATATTAAATGCTGTGTATATAGTTAAGTCTTTGTTATGCCAAAATCTTGGTTATTTTTTCAGACTGCTCTCTCGATTTTTAAAGAAGAGGTGGAAGTTGAAATGGTTTTAAATGACCTTAAAAGGGTCATATGTGTACCTGGTTTTACTTTGAAATTTTGAAGGTTCCAGGATTCTTGTCTTCATATCCATACAGTTTGAGATAAAAGAAAATTATCTTCTAAGCTTCTGTGAACGAAACTGCAAAGCTTTGCAGACTTGTGAAGAATAGTAAAAGGTGGTCCTTTCACTGTTCATAGGTAAAAGGATTAAAGCAGTATTTATGGTATCTGTTAAGCTAGTGAGAGGAATTAATAGACATTATAACAGACACCTGTAAGAGACCTTCAGAGTTCTCATACTTATACATGCCTTACAAAATGTCTTGGAGACACAGACTGGAAGAGGAAGTGAGGCATTTCGGCAGGCTATGCATGAAGAAAACTGCTGTAATTACAGGTTACATAAATACAGGTAGCCTGACCTGTCAGACTTCACATAACTCCTTAAAATGCCATATCCTCACAGGCAAAGGTCTCTGTCTGCCCTAAAAATCAGTTGCAATATTTGATTTCAAGCCTCCAAGTGGCAATGACAGCAGCATTGGAAGCAGCTCCATTGCAGCATTGCTGCTAGCCTGGCTCTTCAAATCTAATCTGGTCAGGACAGGAGCTGATTTTCACCCTTCCTTTCTCCCACTTTTCTTAGGGCAGAGCTTTGTACATAGCCAAGGAGTGAGGCAGTGCCTGCCGGTTGCACTGCCCTCACGAAGCCCTCCTGAACTTTCCACCATTCTCGTCTCCCTCTTGCTTGCGGTGGGTGAGGATTCCTGCAGGCAGCACAGTTTCCCAATGGTGAATCAGTGGCCTGCCCAAAGACTGGAACTGTTTAACGTCTTTGTTAGCAACATGGACAGTGGGATCAAGAGCACCATCAGCAAGTTTAGGGTTGGAACTAGATGAAAGGAGGTTCCAGTGAGGAGGTGAGGATCAGTCTCTTCTCCCAAGTATTGAGTGACAGGACAAGAGGAAATGTCCTCAACCTGTGTGAGATGAGGTTAGATTGGATACTAGGAAGACTTTCTTCACAGAGAGGGTGATCAGGCACTGGAACATGCTGCCCAGGGAAGTGGTGGAATCACTGTCTCTGGAAGGGCTCAAAAACCTTGTAGATGAAGCCCTTAGTGATATGGTTTAGTGGTGGACTTGGCAGTCTTGGGGTAACAGTTAAACTTGATCTTAAAGATCTTTTCCAGCCTAGTTGGTTCTAATATTCTATGACCTTTCAAGTCCTTTCCAACCCAAACCATTCTATGATTTTGTGATTACAGGCTTTTTTCTTTGTTTCTTTTTTCCTCCTATGAGTTTGTTTTCTTAAAGTGTGTGGTATCTATTCCTATAAATTTAACCCCACAATGTTTTCTAGCAGTGTGTGGTACCTATTTGTCCACATTTAACCCTTTTGCTTCTACATAGTTCTGCTGGCAGAGAGGCAGGGAACTGTTAATGCCAGAATTCTTCCTCTACTTGAAAAGAGGCTGAATCAAAGTAAAAAGTCCTGGATGCTGGACATATGTGAAGCTTAATTAATTAAGGTTTAATTTGTTTAGATAGGCCTATATAGGACTTTACTGCCAGGGAAACTGTATCTTGAAGAAGAGGGATTGATAGTAAAAAAACTTCCCCGGGACATTTAACAGCTGATGTTTCACAGGGTGTCAAGATGCCTAAGATGCCACATTGCTACCCCCAGAGCTCCACTTTCTACAATACCTCAGGTCTGATGTGTTTTGACATCTGGGATGTTTTTTCCAGTTGTCCTCATCTTTTAAAGCTCGAAGCTATTTGCTTTCACTTGTAAAGGAAGAGGTGAGTGGCTGAAAAAACTAGGCAATAATATTGAACTGAAATTACATTCCTTTATGACAATTTTTAGATCTGTGCTAAAGCATCTACTGCAGAAAAGGGACAACTTTCCTCACATAACTATCAGAATCACCTAATACATTTTCAGGATGATGATACACTTAATTTTGTTCATGCCCTATTAAATGTGAGAATGTCTGCAAATCAAGCAATCAATAAGAAATGACCATAATGTGCCTAAAATGCATTGGAAATAATAAAATTATTTAAGTTACTACCATTAGAGTTACAGCTACTAGTGTTACAGTGCGTTTGCGGGTGATTCTTTTCTCAGGACAAGCAAATAGAATTATCTGAAGAAAAGCTTATGTTCCCAGATAAGGATGCAACAATAAAAGCAGAAAAAGAAGAATGGACGTTACCTTCAAAAGACATTTTGAAAGCAGGAAAGAAAGTAAAAAGAACTGCAGGGGGAGAGAGGAACACATGGATTTCTGTTGTCAGTAAAATGCTGCACAGATAATAAAGTTTAAAAATCTGACAGCTGCATTAAAGCAGTATCTCTGACTGCACAGTAATTCTCCCAAGGAAAAAAAATGCATCTACTTTTCTTATTAATCTGAATTAACTTTTTTGTGTTTAGATGGAAATATGCAGCCTTTTTAGCTGCTGCTAATGTGAGTCAGTCACAGTGTCTCTAGAGATTCCTTCTGCCGCATAATCCCACTGCAGGTTTGCTCGGGAACAGAAATCTTTGCATAAGAGCTGCAGCGCAGTTATTCTTTTATATTTCTTCTGTGAAAAGTTTAAAGAAATGTGCACAGACATCTGAGCATAACCTTTCACTCACCTACCTCTAGTAACTAATAGGCCATTTGTCACTGTTAACGGCTAATTGCACACCATTATAAAGAGATAACTGAATTAAGTACAGGGCTTCAGTCTTAAATCTGTTCATTTACAAGTATGTGCCAAAGGAATATAAACTGTTTGCAAAAAACTGAAGAGGTGAGACCAGTTTTGAACCTTGCAAACACGAATTTCCCATTATAATTGTATATTTAGATAACCTTGATTGCAAAAGTCTGGGCTTCTCAAGTGTGTAAGAGAGGGTATATCTCCAAAGGAGGGCAAATACAGAGGAGAAAAAAATAAGAAAAGGCTCTGGAAAGCAGCTAGTCCTGTAAGGAGGGGAACCGAAGCCTGATTTCCTGAGTTTTAGTAACCTATGGTTGTAATAGCCAACACCCTTTAAATACAAATTCCAGGCCAGACTATTCTTGGTACTGAGTTGCAAGGTCTCTTTCCTGAGTATTCTAATGTCTAATAATGCATCTGATGTGACACTGCAAGGCTTCTTTCAGGAAGCCAAAGTCTTTGTCTTCTGCCCCTCTGTTTATCTCATGAAACACTTGAACTCTGTATTCCATACCACTCTGCATAGTGCTCAAATTTGGCTAAAATTGGCCAACAATTTCAGGAGTTATTGGTTAGAAACCAGTAGACAGTTACATAGCATGACTGCACATATATTATTTCCTTGGTAAAAAGCTAAAGCAATGTTGTACTTTTAATGGCTTCTGAGAAAACAATGTAATATTGCCTTTATTTCCTGTGTGATTCATTTATTTTATCCCAGGACAAAACCATATCCGATTTATTTAGATTTAAGGAGACTTTTTCTCAGGAGTAGAGGACATCTCAGGATATCTGACCTGAGACAGAATTCTGGACTGATCTGATTTTTGTGCTTCCAGTATTCCTAATATTAAGTTTAATGCACATATATGAAAAATGTGGATAGATTTTAATAAAAAATTATTTTCTCTGGCAAGGAAAAGGATAGCATCTTTTTTGTGACATTGCATGGGTAAAATACAAAAGTTACACAAATCTGAATTTAGAGGTAGTTTGTTTCTTTGCATTATAAAGAAGCTTATTCAAGCACAGTTAGTGAGAGAATTTCCAGACTTTCTTAGATGACTAAGAGGTTTTGAAGATGCCTTATGGAAACCAACTGAAATTATAAGTAATTTATCAGGCATGATATACCACTATAACTGGTTTATATATCTTTTAATAGCCAAACTGAAAAGTGTTTGTGATCACTCTTCAGACTATGACTTCTCTGTCAGGAGCATATATTACTGTTTTTTGGTTATTCACACAAAGAACGCTTAGGCATTTCAATTTATTCTCCATTCAACATTCCATATTTAGCTATGGCCTATGCTGACAGTTAGCTGGTCTATCCCTACCATGTCATCTATTCACCAAGCAAATAGGTTTATGTGTTAGCAGCCATAATTCTTATACCACTTCACACAGTCTTCTATTCACTCTTCTACATCCACCCCCAATGTATGATCCATTCATGTGATTGCATGGTTTGTCCCTTGACTTGGAATATGTTCAGCTGTCTTCTTTCTTTACAAATGTCTAGGTCTCAGACTCATATTTCCTCAGATTCAAACTCAGGCTTCATCATTCAGGCACTGCATTCTGAGTTGCAGTGGACTCCGTGCAGAACAGAAGGCAATTCAGCATTGCTGTGATTCACGAACTTCAAGCACATTTGTTTTACTGATCTCAGTAAAAGCTCACAGAAAGTAGCCAAATGCAGTTCTGTATCAGAACCATAGATAGTATGTTAATGAAATGAAAACTTAAATACTTTATAACAAAGTATCTAATTCCCATATTCCTCAATGGAGACACAGGTCTTTGACAGTCACTCTTTCTACTCATTATCTGCCTACTTGCCTCTTTAAGGAGCTCCCACTATTCTATCAGCTGGAGCCAACATTATCTTCACATTCCAAAAGTCAATGAACATAACAGAAAAACCTTCCTCAAAGCACTAACCACAATGTGAAAATGTGAATGTAACTTGGATGACATGGTTTAGTGTTTGAGTGACATGGTTCAGTGTGAGGTGTCCCTGCCCATGGCAGGGGGGTTGGAACTAGTTGATCTTAAGGTCCTTTCCAACTCTAACTATTCTATGATTCTATGTGACCTTTTTCTCAATATACCCTCTTTCAAATATGTTATACATAATTGTAAACCTAGTGATGCTGATATTGAATTCTCATCTACTTCAAATTTTTATTCCTTTTTTTTCTGAAAAGAAGAATGCTATGGGGAGAGAGAGAGAACTTTGAAAGGTTAAGAGTGTTTCTGAGGTTTGAAAAAATATATTACTTTGAACAATTGCTTTTTATGTGGAAAATAAGCATTTTCAAATTTTGAGTTGTCAAAAGTCCTGTCATCAAGGACAAATTTCACTAATTAAATCCATACACTGTAACAATTGCATTGTTAAAGATTCAAAAAGACCATGCATCTTCTCAGCTTTTTTTCAGAACTTGTATTTCTTTCAAACACCCCATACTCAGTTGTTCCATGACTGTAATATTGTGCATGATGGCTCTTTCACTCCACTTTTAACTCTCACATGTTCTGCTTTTCACTCAGCACCTTTGGTTCCCCAAGGAGTGTCAGAATGGGTGAGGGTCCCCTGACAGTACCCAGTGCTTTAGTTCCCATGTACTTCATAACAAGCAAACAGCAAAGTAACAGATGATGGAGGTGGAAACGGGGCTCCCTCAGAGTTAACAATGGAAAAAGCATCTGGTTAAAAACAAACCAACTGGAGAACTAATTGCTGAGAAAGCAACAAGAGGTGTAACAAATGAATCTGTAAGGAGATCAGACACTGACATGAAAGAGGGGTAGAAAGTGGCTGAGCTGGCTGCTGAGTTGGTGTCTGGAGGATGCAGTTAAATGCCCTTGTATTCAGCTTTAAATTAGCATTTGAAAAATTGAGGTCAAAGCTTAATACTGATCCAAAGCCAAATGTCCATATCCACTGTGTTTATCAATGTGTAAATGCTTTAGAGAGTATAGGAACACGCTTCTGAGAAATGCTTACTAGCGAATGATAGATAGGCTGGCTCAATAGTGTTCTCACTTTTGCACTAGACTTTGCACT
>JBCJKH010050896.1:0-10285 GCA_039877255.1 Loriculus beryllinus | reverse complement strand
AGTGCTGCCTAGCAGCTCCTCACTGGTAAATGCTGCAGAAGCAGGTGGGATTTAGTCTTAAGACAAGTTTAGACTGCTCACAATGCAGTATAAATACGCAGAGCCTGTTCTTCCTTGTGGCTTGTGTTTCAGGCCATTACGGACAGCCTGAGCATCTCTTTTGAGAGAAAATTAAGTGTTCCTTTATATTAGATTCACCGTTCAGATCTTAATAGGTAATGGAGGAAGATAAGATCAAGAGCAGACACCCTAGAGGCTAATGTTAGTTCACGTCAGCATAGGCAGTTCTATTCAGGAACACAGACATGCTTGAAAGAACTATGAAGACCCGTCCAGATCTATTATCTGGAAAGCACACGCAATGTTCATTTAGAGCTGACCAACTCTATGGAATAAGAGCCTCTGTGCAATAATGTTGATAGGATATGGCTTGCCCAGAAACTCAACACATTGCCATTCCTCCCTGCAAAGAAAACAGATATTTTACTACAAAAACAGGGGAATATTTCAAAATCATATTGAAGTTACTAAAGAATGAAATATTTGCACTCACTGGTAGGTCTCATAAAAAGCAAAGGTGCAGCTAGAGTGAAACACAGAGATTGGCTTTCCAAGGTTTCTTTGCTTTCTTCTTTTCCTCACCAATGCTTTGTGCATAGATTCGGCTTTTGTTAGAGGTGACCATGTCCACGGTGGTCCACAGTGGTTAGGATAAATAAAGCCACATCTGCGTCAAAGTAGGAAAAATTATAAAATAAAACCCTACTGTGACTGAGGGAGAAAGAAGAGAGACCTTTGAGATCTGTTAATTTTTCATTGTCTAGTTTATCTGGGTGAGAATTTTACAGATGCTGCTTAAAGGTATAACTTGGCTTGTTAATGGGAAGAAATATGCACAGACCATGTACTGTCCATGTTCCACCTTGAGATCTTTTCCAGTGTGGCTCAGACCTGGCTCTTCTTCATGGACCAATTTAAAAAAATTTCTTTTCACTCTAAACCAGAAACAGAACCAAATAAATGTGCTATGAGGAGAATGCTTCTCAAGGTGCCATGCCCATAATGATTTATAAACAACTGTCCAATCTAAGCCAAGTGTGCCATGTGTCTGCTAAAAATATTTACAAGATACCCTTCCTGTTGCAGTGATTAAACATGCATGAGACAGAAAATAACAAACACACAGAAATGGCCATACTTGCCAAGGATGACTTGTAATAATGGGAGAGTTACATTTAATAAGTAAAATAGGACAGTGTGATGACAGTGGGGCAAGAATATAAAATCCACAAAAAATAATGTGCTATGCTAAAAAGTACCAGAAAACTTAAGTCTGAAGGGTAAAAAATAATGATGACTAATACTGAATAAGAACACAAAATATTGGCTAGCAAGAGACTTCAAATGCTCGAGGCTGCATGAACAGCATGATTATTCAGTGATTACTGAATCTGCTTATAAATCTTCATAATGCCAGCAGCATTTAATTTCTTCCTAAAACCAGCAGAGCATTGCACAGGAAGAGTGACGCGCCAACATTTTAGCTAGATTGAATGGGAGGTGAAGTTCTGTATTACTTTTAGACATTTCCCCTGCAGGAACTGCATCATACATATAATTAAGCTGTGCAGGAATTTTTCTCCAGTATAAACTTTAAGGAATAGTAGGAAGGAATACTAAAAACTCTAAAAAATTATGTTTTTCCCACAATATCAGGTTTGTTTTAAAAAATGTAGTTCTCTTTATTTATAGACTCTTTAATGAAGTGCTATTCTTTCCTGCTAAATCGAAAAGTTTGACTAGAAATAAAAAAACCAACAAATTCCTATTCCCAAATACAATGTAATTGTTTCCTTCCTCTTAGCATGCAATATTAAAAAAATTGCAATTTTTTATTTTTTAATACAGACTTATTTTGAGTGAATCATGGATCAGCAAGACAAACTTCTTGATGGCTGAGGTACTGTTAAAGACTGAGAAAAAACAGACTTGATAAGGTCTCATAGAGTAAATATTATTATATATTTGCCATATACTGATGCAATAGTTCTGACTTGCACAGTCAAAATCTTTGAAATTACATGACCAAGAGACATTTATATCTCTCAATGATTTCCAGATGCTTTGTTTTCTTTTTTTATCTCTCCCTTTAACAAGCATAAGAAATTTGGGTTTAGAGGATTAACAACAGAGGAAAGACAAATATATCTCTACAAGATAAAACGATTCTCATATTGTTTTACCTTCCCTCCTTGAGCTTTGTGAATGTTGGTATTGACACACCATTTAATCGTTATTATTCCAGTAAATTGTTGTAACATTCTGGATATCACAACACAGTGTCCATTTAAACCGTGTGAAGACTGTTTTTCATACATAAAGTCTTCAGTTCCTTAATTTCATTAAATTTGTGTGATTAGACAAATTAGGATCAGGATCCCTTCAGCTTTCAAGTTGGAAGCATAAAGAAGATCCTGAAAATTCCCAGCTTCCAGACTCAGAATGACCTTTTATTTTTGCCTTCATGTGTGTGTGTGATTAATGGCAGCACAATGGTTTAGCAGAAGTGAATACCTGTCCAGATACCTTTTTAAATATTACACAGCAGAAAGTTTGTTGAAGAAACTGTTGCAAAGGTAGAAGTTTTGGTAGTGCAGAGATTGGTGCCACTTACTGCCTGGAGGTAGATGTGTTGGTTGTGCATTTCACTTTCAATTGAAAGGAAACTAAAACTTAAGTCAGTTTGATTTCTCCCATCTTCCTCCTGAACATCACCTCAAACAACTTTGGTATTTGTTTTCATTTGAGAGAGAGAGATAGCTAAAGATACTTCTGATGCACTGCTGTTTCAATCAGTGTTTTCCAGCCTGTGGGTCACACTCCAGTAAGGGGTCACGGAGATAAGTAACAAAGCTGATCTTACACAGCTTTGCCAAGCTCATTAGTTCCACCCCAGTCAAAGCCAGGGTTGATGAGAGAAGGCAGCGCTGGTGTCCCATGGTATAGCCCAGGAAGGTGCAAAAGTAGCAGAGGTCAAAAGAAAGCGAGGAGGCAGCACTGAGAGGAAGCAGCGCTTGGGGTGTGGGTACGTCAGCCCAAGAAGGCAGTGCCATGGCCTGAGCAAGGCATGGCAGCAGGCTTGCCAGAGAGTGCAGAAAACTCAGCATGGGACAAAGGAGACTTTAGCAAGGGCTAGAGGAAAATAGCAGGAAGCAGATGGATTGAGACCTTCCTAACTGTGGTTGGCAACCACTGTAAGTTATTCATATGGAATATGGAAATTAAGAGGTTAAACCTTGTTCCAGATTCAGGCAGAAGGACTTTACCTGGGTCTCTAACTTCCCATCACAGTGTTGCACTTGACCAGTCTAATACAGAATAGCTATCTTTCATTGTGATTGATACATCCTTGGGAAGAATTTTATTTTCAGAGATGCTGTGTTTCAAGTTCCCCAGCCAGCTCCAGTATATGGCTGCAGAGCTGGTTCCAGCAAATAAGTACCATCTGCACAGTTTTTCCAGGGCTTGTTCCAGCTTTGAGTGAATTTTTGAAAGCTTTTTTAGCCTGCTCCAAATACAGATTTTGGAAGTTTTATTCTGTACTGCTTGGCTTGAGTTTGATGGTCATGCTGCTTTACTAGTTCACTAAAGTTACATAAAACAATAAGGCGGCATAAAAAATGAAAAAACAAAAAATGTTTCAAGCAATATGCTATGAGGTTAAAACAGTGGTGTGAAAGTCTGTGGCTTAGAACTCCCCTAAAAGGGTATTTTTGTGTATTTTTCCAAGAATTGAAAAGTTGGCTTCCCCAAGAGATTGCTAACTGAAAACTGGAAAATTTCCCATGTCCCATGTCAGAGTGTGCACGCAGTGGAAAAAATACAGACATGGCAAAATAGATTGATTCAACAAACTGAAATAAATACGTGTCAGGTGTGTCAGGACACGTAATAGGCGCAGTATTAAAAAGAAACTCTTCAGCTAACCATATTTTATCAGACTTTGGAAAGAATGCACTTAAATTATCCAGCTTATTTCATATTTCATGTACATGGTATGCATCAGCTAAAGTTCCATATACATAACTATGTTTTACCTTGTAACAATTGAATGAGGAAGTTTTAGATAGATCTTTTAGAAAACTCTTTTACAAAACCCTTGGGGAAAAAATAAAAATATCTTTTTTTCCTTCAAAAAGAAACACAGTAAAACTTGGAATACTCAGATTTCATCAAGACTTACAAAATAAAATTCATTAGTCACTGAAACTCACAATCTAATATTGAATTAAAATATAGCTCCTGACACCAATGCTGGTTTTTAAGACAAAGGATCTAATAAAATACTTTTGTAAGCAGGCCAGTTCCATAGGAACACACATATACTGTTTGTATTCTTTGAGGTTCAAGATTAGAACTAACCCCCTCAGTCAGTTTTTCAAGTTTCTAGGACTAACTGAAATCATACATATATATGTGAAAGCTCTTAGGTTGAGTGCCCAGGTCAGAACTGCAAAGCATTAGGTAGGCTATAATAGGTCTCTTGTGCTATATTCACATGTATCTACCATCCATGCCCTTTATATATGCTCCTATAGTGTTCACAATATTAAACAAAACCCAAAAGAGGAGCAACTGGCCTAGAAAATAAAAATAGGAAAACCAATGAAATGGATTGATAAAGATCATGGCACAAGGGTTTCAGTCTGGTATACAGAAACATATAAAAATAACAGGCTGACTTCAGAGTATGTCAAAGGATCAGGGTTGAGAGGCAAGACAGAAACTGCAAGACTGATGACAAGGAGAAACCTTGGAAAAGGCTGAGTTTGTAATCAGTGCTTCAAAGAGGGGAAAGCAGGAATCAAGGAGGAATTTCCCTCTGCTTTTCAAAATAATAAGTGTGATAAAAACAAAGACTGAGCTACAATAAGAAAACTAACCCCTTCATAAACCTGAGGGAAAGATAAGGTCCACAACATAGGTCACTGTATCTGAGTGCCCCCAAGCCACATCTGGTCTATAATACACAGTCTGCACTATAAACTCTCTTACCATTGGGAAAATGGTAATAGACACAATTATTAGTTCTGACAAGTCTTACATTTTCTGTCACGTCAGCATAGGTATGACACGAGGAACTTTGCAGGCTCATTCTTCAAAGGTGAGTGAAATGATGTCACTTGGGCTCAAGGCTGCTCTATTGACGCATATTCCATTTATGCTGCTGCAGTTTAGGTCCAGTTTGGTATTTACCTACAAGTCAGTATGTGAGCTTATCTCAGTAACTCAGTTTTTCTTCCAATTTGATTATTTCTAGTGATTTAGACAAAACGAGTAGGTAATAAGAAGTTCCACAATCCACATAATGGTACTAGTATCTCCTTTTCTTGAGCTCATTCTTAAGGGCTGATACTGGGGGGGGGGGGGTGTCAAGGCGTTTTTTTCTTTATTTCTTGGTTAATTTAAAAATTATTTTTTTTCTTTTTTTCTTTCTCTCTTCCTTTGGTATTTATCAGCGCAAGTACCAGTTAAGTTAGGTGTCATATCAAATGTAAAAAGCTTCAGAATTTTCACTGGGAAAAAAAACAGAAAACTATTAACTTCCATAAAGTATTTTTTAAATGTTTTTTAATTGTAAACCTCTACAAAAATTGAGCATTTCAAAAAGAAGAAAAAAATGTTCCTATGGAAAACCATATTTATCAAGTGCAGTACTTCAGAATAACTACAGGTGCCAAGCAACTGCAGTAAAAATTTGGCCCTGACAAAGTGGCTCAAAGAAACTTTGGGGACAAAGTGGGTCTCAAAATTGCACATGAGTATTGAGACCTTCACACAACAGGCTTCAATTAATCATTTTATTTCACTATTGTAATTTTTCCTTGCTTTATAAGCAGGCTACATTCTTGATGCCCAGCTTAACAGTTTGCTGCCTTTATCATCTTTTCTCTGCAATTTCTGATTGACTGTAATTTTTGTTTTCTTCTTCCTCTCTCTTGCTTGCATCATTCTTCCCTGTTTCCAGTACAGGACATTTATTATTGCCCTTTTATTTTTGATGAATCCCTCCTGAATGCATATTAGATGGGGTTTGATCCTCATATTGTCTTTTTTTGCTGAGATGACTATCTCTTCAGTCACTTGCCACTTTCAGACATATCCTTAGTAAACATAATCTGCAGAACTCCACGGCCTTTGCTGGAGTCACTCCACAGAGAATCTGCCTTAAAATCTGAAGATGCTGCTTGTGTTATACCTCAAGAGTAGCAGCATTACTTTCTCTCTTCAGTTTAAAATCTAGTTCATTGCCCCAGTGTAGTAATATAGTATCTTTTAATAACCTATACATACTTCTTAAAAATTAAAATGGATTTTACAAAATCTTTTGGTTCCACTCACACGTTGTCACATTTATATTTGGGAAGATGTGTAGAGATTTTTGATAGGTGATAAAATGAAAATGTGCACTCTTACTGAAATAGTCCTTATGGCTTACGAAATCAATAGATTGAAAGATCTGTCAGATTACAGCAATATAGTTCAGGAGACAGCCAAGTTTGTGCTGCTTCATACCTTTTACTGTTAAAATTTATGTAGAAATATAAAACACAACCTAGAATAAGCGGCAAAAGCTCAATACAAGTCAGCTAAAATGCACTTCTGAACCTTGTGGAAAGGATGACATTTGAGAGGTATTCCTGTAATACAGGCCAAGGTTTTAAAAATCATTTTCCAAACTGTGGAAAGCACTGTTGCTTCAAACAAAAAAGCCTCTCTGGTGAACATAATAACCCTCTCCAAAGCATCAAAAAAACCTGTGTAGCTTTGCACTGTGGCATTGCAGGACTAATATTCTCATTTGCTGTCATTCAGGGGACAAGAATAAATAAGGGTAAAATGTTTGAAAACCTGTCTAACCTCTCTCCATTAAAAGAGAGAAGACTGAAAATGTTGAGATCAGCTCTGAGCTAGAGAGTAGATTTATTTCAAACATGCTAGAGAAAAGAGGGGGAAGAGCTGCTGTTTTCTGCTGATTAGTAGGAGACCAGTGAGTGCACTGTGACCAAAGTCTCCCTGCCCTCCAGGGAGATGTCCACATAGCAACCCTATCAAGGAAAGCATCTCTGCTTCATACGCAGCCTCCCTCAAGGTCATGTGAAGCTTTGCCGTCTCATGTTTGTGTGGCCTGGGAGGGCTCTGGGGTTATATTCCTTTTTGGCTTTCATCCAGAAAGACTCCTGTTAGTCTAACTAGCTGCAAGCCCTTGCCCACTCTCACTGAAAGTGACCCTCAGTGGTCTAATATACTTCTCTGTTAACCATTGCTTTTGTTTCTGGGGGACTGAGAAATCTAGTGCTCATTTCCCTGGCAAGTCTAGTAATGCTTCTATGGAGACCACAGTGAATTCTCTCACTCTTCATTATGCTATCAAGTTTTATATAATTCTTACTCATGAAGTTCTTTTGATGATGGAATACTGCGTAAATCTGAATTCATAAATACTTTTTTGCATATGTAATTGTTTCACTTTTGTCCTGCAGCCATGAAAACACCAGCAGAAAAGTACAGGACCCCCCCTTATTTCCCACAAGGCTGAGATAAAAGGCATTGCTCTCCTCCTGCCTTTTTTGAGTGCCTCATCTGCCAACCATGCAAAATTATGTTTGCCCATGTTCCTTCATCAGCACAGCACAGCCGCAGGCATTACCTCAAAAGCTCTTGGAATCCATAATTCAGATGTTAGTTGCACCCAATGTCCTTATTTTTAGCTTTGTCTGTACTACTAACAGGGCTTCTTTTTGGCCTTCCAGAAGAGCAGCATCACACACTCATTACCATAGAATAAACTTAGTCTTCCAAAGAGTAGTTCTGCTGTCACATTTGCACTAATAGCAAATACACAATTATATCAAATCAAATCTGGATTCAACTGGCAGCATACCACAATGGGGCAACATTGTGACAACATAGAGCAGTGGTTTCATCTCGCCTTGGACTGGAATAGTTTAAATAATAATTAAAACACTTACTTTAAAAATCTGTTTCATGATCACATCACCCAAATGTGATTCTTGGCAAATCATCCATTAGTTATTTTATGCAAGTTGAAGGATAAATGGAAACAAGAATGAATTACACTTAGCTTAATGTGTAGAACGGCCCTGTGACACTTCAGCTGTCATGGATCAATCTTTTAATTTCCTGGACATTCTTAACACTGTATCCAACAACTAGACAATGACAACAACTCCATTAACATTCTGCAGTACAGCACAGTAGAAAAATTATTGAATAGGGAACGTGGCAAAGAAAGCTGATGAGTACCTTGATCTTTCCATAGAACCATATTCATAGACATAATTTTTAAAATTTTTATTTTCTTCATTTTTTTAAATCTTAGCTGTCTTAGTAAGTTTGACACTGTTGTAGAATACGCATTTTAATATTGTGGCATCTAAGATCCTAGTTAATTACTTTATTTCCCTTGCAACTTAGGTGACCTGACAGCAGTCAGATGTTTTCAGTTGTTCTTCCTAAATTCAGAGGAATTTACCAGGAGAGATTTCCTAATATTATATTGAAATTGTTTCCATCTCAACATCTTCAATTTTTTTTAATATTGTAGTAGTAGCACTTTTTTAGCACTAGATCGATACTTTATATTGATGGTCAAACAATTTGCTTCTTTAAACCAGTGCTATTGGTAAGTAAGTTATACATATCTTATCCCACAACACAGAAAATGCACAGGATACTTGGGTCAGTTGTATTGCCCGAGATATCAGTAAAAGACTGCGTGAATTCTGAAAAATTGACACAATTTATCATGAACGGGATGTGAACAAGGAAGGACTTTCAGTTCTGTCTGTTTGTCATTCTCTGTAATTTCCATAAAGGTTTAAAATACCTTTTATTACTTAATTCAAACAACTATGGGCTTTTTCCCAAACTGAAATACATCATGACTGGTCTGTGGTCGTATGCTTGGGCATATTATTATGCATTACATAACCTTACACCAATAGAACCATAGAATCATAGAATAGTTAGGGTTGGAAAGGACCTTAAGATCATCCAGTTCCAACCCCCCTGCTATGGGCAGGGACCCCTCACACTAAACCATGTCACCCACGGCTCTGTCCAACCTGGCTTTGAATACCACCAAGTACGAAGCATTCACAACTTCCCTGGGCAACCCATTCCAGTGCCTCACCAACCTTACAGTAAAGAACTTCCTCCTTATATGCAATAAAACTTCTTTCATCCTAAAGTGCATTAATATCTGTTGGCTATAATTGGTTTTGGCCTGTGTGGGTGGCATTTGCTTGGAATGAGATTTTCCCAGATTTTGCAGCTGCATTACTTGGGTGCCAGATAGGAGGCTGGCTTGGTGGTAATCTGATCAATGCTTTGTCAGCTAAAGGACAGTGGCCAGATAAATTAGAGAAAGGCAGGGCCTTACCTTGCCTGCCACTGTCTTATCATGTCATGTCTGATGGTTGCTTTTCCATTTTGGGAGCAAAAGTATTACACTGCCTTTCAGTCCTGTGTAAGCAAAAATGTCTGTATCCTGGCACTTCCTTCCCACCGACTGTCATAATCAGGACAAATCGAAGCAATACATATGTGTGTCCTTCATGGACTCCTGGTTTCCATGATCAACATGAATATTCAGTGTGTTCTCTGCTGCTCTCTTCTTATACATGTCCTGTTTTATTTTGTGGGAGGAACACAGCAAATAAAACTACCCTAGCCTGATATTTACTCTGAGTAAAACCAGCAAAATTTACTGTGCCATAGGATCTATGAAAAATTAAGTGAAAATTTGAGACTTTATTCTTATGGAACAGGTGGGAGAACATGCACTCTGGGATAATGCTACGAAAAGCTGCCCATTCTCAGAAATGGCCTTAACATGCCAAAGAAAAAGACATGAGATAAGTGTCCATCTACTGTGACTCACAGCTCATGAATGGCACATTTAACCTTTCTTTGGTTTGCAGTTCTGCAGTATTTGTGTTTGGAATCACCTGACCCAGGTGCAGAACTTTGCACTTGGCCTTGTTGAACTTCATGAGATCTGCATTGGCCCAACTGTCTAGCTTGTCAAGGTCCCTCTGGATCCCACCGCTTTCCTCCCTTGTGTCAACCACACCACACAGATTGGTGTCAGCAAACTTGCTTAGGGCACACTCAATCCCACTGGTCATGTCACTGACAAAGATATTAAACAGTCCCAGTACTGACCCCTGAGGGACACCACTCTTCACTTACATCCACT
>JBCJKH010050893.1:14885-32168 GCA_039877255.1 Loriculus beryllinus | reverse complement strand
CATTGTCTTCTCCTGCATCTGCCCTAATTAGGAATGTGCTATACCTCGTAGCTCTTAATCAGAGAGGGTACAGTCTTCTGCCAGCAACTGCATGATACCAATGCTCTGTTATTAAAACAAAAATACCCTGCATTTTTGAGTGTTCATGTAGAGAGGGAAGACTGCTCTGCTACTGTGCGTGCAGCAGATTTGGCTGGGAGAAACACCCTTTTTTGAGCATTCAGTATTTCATTTTAGGACACAAGTTTCACTTCCTGAGGTCTTTACATTCTCTGGGAACTCCTCTTCCTCTTGGTGCTTTTTGGCAGGCATCATCTTTGCTTCTGCTTTTTGAGCTCACAGTCGACTTGGCTTTAATCCTGTGTTTATTCCTCTGCCTTCTATAAAGAGACTTCAGTTATACCTTGAACTGCATAACTAATCCTGTGTTGAGAAACTTACCTCTCTGTCCTCATTTGTTCATTTGTATTGTACTCAACATTTCTGCCTGTTCCTTCACCCTCCCATCTGGGCATGCAGAGCCAGAGCTACAGGCATTGAGTGCTCTCCTTTAGAATACTCCATTTGCCTCTCTCACTGATGTTAACTTCCCTGTCACGTCCTTTTGCATCTCCACTGTCAGATTTTATTCCTCTCTCTCCTCATTTTTCATCATCCTTGTTTATTGCTGGAAACTGATGAGCATTTTCTTCCTTTCCTACACTTTATTTGTTTTTCTTCCTGTGCTTCCTGCAATGTCCTTTGCCCAGGCATTTATTAACTCTTGCTTTACTCTTTGCTGACTTCTGCTATCTGCTCTGGAAGAACTGCACACAGACTGACTCTAACAGCACCATCTCTCCCTTCTTCTCAGACACATCACTCCCCATGTGAATCTCTCATATTCTCACTGGCACCCCAGGGATAAGGTCAAATCTCTTTTGCCTCTCTCTTTGAATCTCCACACAGCTCCCCTCCAGTCAACTTCCTTGCTTTTGCTTTGTCTCATTCCTTGTCCAACCTGAATACCTCAGGGCTGGTTTCTCATGGCTGTCCTGATGTGCATTACATTCTTCAACACCTAATACACTTGAAGAGCCTTCAGAATTAATGTATTCAAATTTCTTTTTGGTCTTAAGGCTTGGAAGCTTACCTTCAAAGAGAAGTCTGGTATCCCTGCTTCTTAATATTGCTTCAGGAGAGGGAACTTTAGGGAAGATGTACCTATAAGAAAAACATAGAACATAGCGCAACTTACATTGTAAATGCCAAACATTCAAAACCATTTTAGTTTTGCCTCAGACACTGGGTAAGAACATGGGTAAGAAACCTTCACTTTGTACCCACTTTGTGCTGCTAATTGTTCATAAGAGAAACGTTGCTGTGCTTCCCATAGCTTCACTCCAGATGCTACCATAGCCACCTCCATTGCCCCCGCATGGAAAGGGGCCCCACTCTGTTACAGCTAACAGTTGCTGTTCCTTAATGGCAAATACTATTCATCTAAACCAGAAGCCTGAGGAAAAGCAATTTTAGGTTCACTTCCTAGATAAGAAAGAAAATTCCTTCCTGTTACTGATTCCATAAAGGAGAATGAGCTGACCTGCAGAGTCTGATAAAGTCAGCCCTCTATTTCTGCTCTGGCTGTGGGCTATGTTAGCACAGAAGACAGGCAGCTAGCAAGGGTTTAATGCAAGAGACACAGAAGAAAGAAAATTATTTAGTTCTCCCACTCCCCTGAGGGGAACTGTCTTTGTTTTCCCGTACTGAGACTGCAGTGATACTCTTCATGATCCCCTTGCAAAAACTGTAATTCATAACTTGCTGGGTAAGCCACTTGGGAGCGAAAGCATCAAAGATTTCAGGCTCTCCTGGCCAGCCCCAAAGTCTTTTTTATCACTGACCGGTGTTCCTACAGCCATAGATTTTTATCACAGAAGGTGGTGGAGACCATGGTTTGTCTCTCCACTGGCACAGCACGGTGCTCCCCGTTGGCTGGGCATGCAGACCAGGGTGGCTCCTGATGCTTCGTCAGCCTGGCTGTGCTGGTATGGAGAGTTTGAAGGTCTGGGTTTGACAAAGAACTGCAGTATTAACTCATGCCTGTGCTTGCAAGATCATGGGCATAAATGTTACTCTGAGCATCCTCCTGGATCCCCAAGGGTCTCACATCATACCTATTTTTGGAATGCATGCATTCTGCCCCCTTTCTGTCACTGATGCTTGTGTCAGTGCTTGGTTTACTTTGTTTTGAGCTTAATAATTGGCAAATCCTGGAGTAGCAGGTGGACCAATTCGCCATGTACCCAGGCAGCAAGGGGGATGCTGCTGAACAGCAGTATGTTGCTGTCAGGGTGATGGCTTGTTTGAAAGGTGATGACAAGTGGTACAAGAGTGGGAAATGTGTTTTCCAGATACCTAGATTTAACCCCTTTCCCTTCTTTTTCTTTCAGGTTTGCTCTCCTCATAGGTAAGCTGCATAAGTCAATACACACAAACTCAAATGCAGCAAGTATCCTTGGTCACCAGCCTTTGCACAGGCAAACCCTCAGGTCATTCTTTTTTAAATACTTTTTTCTTTCACAAAGATGAAGGGAAAATGTTCCCATGTATGGGTTTTGCAGGAAAGGGGAAGTGGGTCCCAGCGACCGGGGCTGTGACCTGTCAGACCTCGACATCTAATGTAACACGATCTCACAGCACTTGGGAGAAAAAAGGGAAGAGAAGTCTGGCCCTGGGACTGCAAATCACAGGCTGTGATGACAAGAAGGGGCCTAATAAAACTCAGCACCCTTCACTCTTAAATGAAATGACTGAGGAGGGTGAGTGGGGAAAGGATAATTTACTGCCTAGGGATATCCTGGGGTATCACTTTCCTAGAAATACCTTTCACTGGCCTGCAGAGCTTCAGTGATGGAAAGCGTGAATACAACTTTGAGTAGTTAATGTCTTTATTTGAATTAATTATAACAGCTATAATAAGATTTAAGCAGTGGAGGATGGGGAAAAGAAGGCCTTGGATTGTCCCGATCCTTTTTTGTCACAGCATCTCCCTACTGCCACCTTCCTGAAGGACATTGGTGCTGCCAGAAAGGAAAGGCTGGGATGTTCAGGTGGCTCAGAGGACATGGATAGCACAAGGATATGATGCTGAGAAAACATGCCATTGCTCTAGATCTCCTCTGACTACTCATTTCAGACTTTGTGTTGTGGAAGCCACAGGAGTGAGTGAATTTTACTGAACAGTGCTGTTATTTGTTGGCAAGTTGGTCTGCCTTTGCAGTGGCTGTGATCCAAATTAATTGGCTTTAAGATATGCACCTACAGGGATGGATACTTGCTAAATGAGCTCATTTGATAGGAATGAGTGCAAAGTCCAAGAGCAGCTTTGCATGCCAGGACATACCAGGGCCCAGGGGTGCTGCTGGCTTGCTCTTGGAGGAGTTGTTTGATCACTTCCATTTTCATTGTTTCATTTTGTTTGTTTTTTGAGGTTTCTACTATAATTTTTAAACAAAAACAAACCCACAGTAATAGATAAACTTTGGGAGAAAATCTGATGATATAGGCAAATATTGTACTTAGATGTACTGCATCACTTTGTAGCTGGAAAAGCAAGTTACAAGCCACAAATTCATGAATCCCCACACAAGACTCTCTGCAAACTTCTTTCTAGCTGAGCTGGAAACAGATGTTTTTCCCAGAGGATTTTGATAGCTCTGCATCTAGAATATTTATAATTAAATTAAACATAAGGGAAGACAGAAAGTAAAATTAATTAAGAGTTGTTTTGCTTGTTTGATCTTACTAGACGTTTAAGTTCAATTCTCATCGAATCTTTAGGCACAGATTCTGGTTTGTTTAATCTATCTGCTTATTATATTTCTGGTAGGGTGAACGCCAAAGAATAAATGAAAGATAATGAAATAAACAGATCCAAGTGTGGCTGTGCCCTAGAGCTGTCCCATCTCAATATAGGAGTCTGTGTTTCATCTCTGCAAAGCAGAGATCGCAGGACTCAGCTGGCACCAATAAAGAGGTGTCATACTGGGAGAGAGAGCTGTCACTTTGCTGGGCTCCCGTCTGCCCCCAGAGTAGGGGTGAGAGTGGAGAACTGCATCTCTGTGGATCATTTACATCCTCGGTGTATCCAGTATAAACCGCACTCAGTGAATCCCATTGAAGTGAAGCTGCAGAGCTTTTTGCATGCCTCAGGAATAAAAGCTGGCTAGTTTTAGGGCTGTGTTTGGTACAGCAAGCAGGGAAGGTGTTAAAAGCACAGCTGTTTTCTAAAGCACCTGTTAAAATCTACCCTCAGGAAGCTACAGCACCACTGCTGCTTCTTCTCCCACATGGTTGCCCCTCTACTCCTCCTCCTCACTCCCCTCTGCAGTGCCCTTTGAGCCCATCCCCAGCCCCCCCTGGACCTGCCTTACAGTCAGCACAAGCCAGGTAGCCCACGAGGTAGGAAATATCTATCTATACATACATGTCACAGTCGCATGGAAGTAGGAATGCTGCTCATCCCCCCACCCATCCTCTTGTGACAAGTGACACTTGGTTGGGTTGCTTCTGCTTCCTATGCTTGCCGGTCTCTGTTCCTAGGAAAGCCTGAAGAACGGGAAAGTCGAGGTGTCCACCGTGCCATGCTGGTCCCTGACAGGGCTTCCCTCTGCATTCTTCATGGTTCACAAAACAAGCTGCCTCTGCTTGTATGGCTGTTCACAGCATCTTTGCACTGTGCCTTAGCAGATACCAGTGTAGCTTCCCGTGTACAGTTTAGCCGAGGCAAAGCGCTGTGGACTTTTCCTTCAAATTCAGATTGAAGGAAAAGGGTTGAGGACTTCCACACTCTAAAAATGTTCATACCAAACTGAGACAAAGTTTTCAAAATGACACCTTTGTGGATTTTGTTCTCCATATCAAATATGGATCTTGGGGCTTTTTGTGCTGCTGCAGTCTAAAAATAGTATTTTCTTTCAACTCTATGCACATTAATTCTTAATATATTTTTTTCCCCACAAAATTCCTGAGAAGCAGCAGCAGAGTGTGTTACATGCATCTCACAGATGGAAAAATGGATGCCGTCTGGTCCGCTATAGCCTTGAACCAGCACTGTGTTTATCATAATAACTTTCCCATCCCCCATTTAACTTAGTTATATGTAAAGAAAATCCTACTTCTCCACAAATGAAAAGCACATTAATTTTAGCCAAAAGCCACTCTCTCATCTGGTATCCTCCTGATACTAGCAAAAAAAAGAACAGAGACATGACTTTTGTCTGCTGTCTTGTTTACTAATAAGGGGTATTCAGGGTTAGGGGAATCATGGATATCTAAATAGAGAGAGAGAGAAGAAAGCAACAAGTTTAAAGAACACATTTTCATCATACCAAAAAGTAAAAGGCAATAGAAAACTGACCTGGCATATGCTTACTCATGGAGCGAATGTGACCAGGGTGGCATGCAGCCTGGAACAGTCCCCAGAGTTTTCTTCAGTGGATACCGCCCTTGTTGCAATAGATATGTTAAGAGAAAGTATTTCAGTGTAGCTAGCAGTGAGTGAATAGAGATTTATATTCTCAGAGGATGAGCACCTAAGTATGTGCCTAACAGGACTTCACTGAATTATTCAAACATCTCCTAAACCTGTGATATTATACCAGAAATCACATGAGCCCAAGATCTTTTACCAGATCTTCAACACATCCTGTTTTGGGCTGGGCCTTAAAATCTACCTGGAAAACAGCCCCTCACACAAGCTTTTTTGCTTTCCACTTCTGGCTGTAATCCAAAAGGGCAGCAGCCACTTTATGTCTGAACTAAAAGTAAACTGGACCAAAGCATAAGTCCTTGGCAGTTTCGGTTTGTGTTGATTAGCCAGGTTGGTGATTTCTGGAACATAAGTTTCTAATTCATAATATATTAATATGAATCTTCTTTGAAAATTAGCAGGATTCTTCCTGTTTGCTATATTGTCACCATTAATATTTAGTGTTGAAAATGCTCTTTGGAAATGCTGTTATTATTATATTTTTCAACTACTTAATCCCATATATTGCATAGAGGAATGTATCCCTTTCTCCTTCTGGATATCTGTGCTCTATAGTGGAAATACCAGAGCTGCTCAGAAATGCAAGGCACCTGCAGCTCTTTTCAAGGGGTGGTATCCAAGTGTTGCCAGGGTGGAGTTAATATCTAGTTAAACATTAACCCAGGGCTTGGTTCCATCATTTTATAATGTGTAACCTGCTGCAAGTAAATGATAAACTGAATGATAAAATGATAAACTGAAATCAGGTGCAGCCCTGATTGCCAAATACTTATATTTCATGTTGTTACCGCTCTGAGGAAAAGCAAATAACTGTCATTTTAAAACAGGTAAATAGAAAAGATGCTGCATACAGGTTTCTTGCTCTCCTGAAAAGGCAAGAAGACAGTCATTGCGCTGGAAACTATATTGGCCAGTTCAAGATTTTCTATATGTTTTTAAGACAACAGTACAAGGTGAGATAAAGCTACATGCCGTTGTACGACAGAGCCTGTAAGGCACTGCCTCTCATTCCTTCAATCTTACCAGTCTTTCCCCTTCTCATCCTCCTCCCTGCTTGCCCCCCAGCCCCCAGTGTGAAGTGTTAAAAACTTGAGGACAAAGCCTAGAGTTGTCTGCAGCTGGGGCTGGCCAACACAAAGTGCCAGGCTCCCAAACCCACCACCTATCTCTCCTGCCCACGGAGCAGCTAAGCACGGTGGGTGCTACTGGGCTCCCACACCACACTGCACTGGGAAGAGACCATGAGTGTCTGGGCTTGATGCGTTGGTCCATCAAATGTGCTATGTTATGATGCACTGTGGTAACTCTGACATCCTACACTCTCACTGAGTTCCTGAACTGATGGAAGCAGAGGGCAAAGGAAGCCTGGCTTCTGTTTGTCCTCTTGAGTTAAAAAGTGTAATGAGATTCAGGAAAAGGTTAAATACAGACAGAAGGCATTTTGCAGTTATGCTGACCAGGACAGATACTGCAATAACCATTAATCTCCATGTTCCAGGCTGGAAGCTCATCTTGTGCTGAAGTCACTGTCTGGCCTCCCTGAGCCCTGTGTAGGATTGTGCAATCGTCATCCATGTTCATCATCGGAGGTGAGAGGGGAGGGCGTCACCTTCCTCTGAAGCATCCGGCACCGGCTCCAGTCAGCGGCAGGATGCTGGCCGCAGTGGACATGGATGTGCTCCAGTATGGCAGGAGTTACACACCCTCCTCTGAGTTAAATCAGCAGATGCAGCCAGATGTCACCTCTAGCCAGGTTTACCCCTTTCACTTGCACACATGGCACACTTGCAAACACACATCACCTTCCTCAGCCCCTGAGAAGTCCCATCTTTAGACAGTTTCTCCCCAACTTGGGGTCTCCACCCTGCTTCCTGCAGTCATCAGTGTGTATTTGTTACCATTATATCCCATGAGTTTGTGATTTTCAGTATTCAGAGACTTCAAGATGTAAGGTCAGGCAAGAGGATGTAGCAGCTGCAGATAACAGTACACGATTCAGCACTGCTGACAGGTGCTTGCTTTCTCACCTAAATCTGAAATTACTTCATCGCTCTTTCATATGAAGGGTCTTATGCATTTCATGATTAGTGTTCTTCCTTCTTTTCCTTTGTGTGTGTGTGCACTTTTCAGTTGTCCTCTCCCACCCCTGTTCCTCTCTCTACCTCACATCAGCGTACACTGCACACTTCCTCTGTCACTTTTATAAGCTGCCAGAAGGGAAGTGACCTGGTTACACGTCCAGCTCTGCAAGCTGCCTCAGCAATGCTTTTCCTCCTTCTCTGCAGCAGACGTGGGCAAGCAGAATGTCCTCAGTCTGTCAGTGCATTTGAAGGGTACGGTCTGCACCCTGAAGGTGCAACAGGGTATGGTCTGCACCACAGTTCACCACCACAGTTCACAGAGCTGACTTTGCTACTCAGTGACTTGTGACAACACTGTTACAAAGCACTCAGTCAGAAGCCATGGGATAGGGTTATATCATTATTGCTACTGATACCGTTATTGTTATTGCAATAAGTATGAGCTGCGGACAGTAGGTGCCTCTCTGGAAACAACTCATCAATCATGAGAGCTGCCCACAGGAGGAGCCGCCCAGAGCCCTGATCCGGCAGCACTTACGCAGCAGGATGCCCGTGTTATCAGTGAGGAAATCCACACGCTTGACTTTACATACGCAAGTGTCCTCGCTAGTTCCTGAAGGCAGCAAAAAGAGAAAGTTTTACCCATCCTCATTCAGTTTGCTGCAGAAAGATGTGCTTGTTTTTTCTGCCCTTCTAAATAGTGAAAGAGTCAACTTGCCCTCACTGGGATTCAAACTGACCCTCCAGCAGTCCCTCTCAAACATCATTTTTGTTATTATATCTCTTTCATTTTCAAATGTTTTGGGTATATGAATACCTGTAATGAGCTATACTCCTGGATCCTTATGGTTACATGTGAAACCAAAAACTTTAATGTAACAGTTAAGATTTTAGGAGATTTCTTGCCACCACCATCATCCAGTCTGTTCTTTTGAATGATGTGCAATTTTGTTTCCATGACCAGTCTAGGTCTAACCACCTAGAGTTCAATAGAACATTACTTGGGAAGGCTGCCTAATACAGTAAAAATACAATGATCATTCTTTCTGGATTTGTACCTAAGTTTTCCATTGTTCTATTTTATTTCCATGCCTTCCAAAATTCTTATTCTTTTTCTTTTTTTTTTTTTTTTTTTTTTTTCCAGATTTATAGCATGGAGCTAGGCAAATGCATTTCAGGGAAGTCCAACTTAAGAATTCAGAGATAAAATAGAGAAAGCTGTATGATTTTCCTGTTTTTATAAGGTCCTCGTTCCATGTTAGAAGAAAAGTAGTTCCAAATATGGCTTGTTGGTTTATGAAATGCTTGCAGAAGCAGACTCACTCTGAGCCACTACAAATGGTAGAATACCTCTAAAGCACCAACAGATCCAGAAGGCTTCTGGGACTGGATACTAAGTGGGTAGCATCAGCACGGTGCCACCAGTGGAAGCACAGACACTTCATATGGCCTCAGGATTCATTGGAGAAGTGTATGGATCTCAGTACAGATGGTAAAGTATAAAGCAACCTCATTTCCTCAGTCAAAGGGAAACACCAATGAAAATTATCTGCCTATGAGGAGGAACAAGATAAGAGGACCGTTTTCTAGAACAGCATTAAATATTTCAATCCCAAGTAAAATACAGGAATATGAACAGGCATATGTTTATGAAATCAAGTATGGAAATTTCTACTTAAGACCTGTAGATACAATCCAAACCTGAATGTAGACAGGCTCTGCAGGCAATTGCTGGGGAAAGGATGCTGGAGCATCTCTGATCACTTGCACAGCTGCATGGGTTCACTGCTGTGTATCCGTGCATGCACAGAGGTGCCCCACAGCTGATCAGAATGTTGCACGCGAATCCCTGGCTCTGCTGAGAGAAAATCCCACCTCTGCTGGCATACAGCCCAAGCCAGAGATTTGTTGCCATACGGATTGTTGCCTTAAAATTAACTTCTCTCCCTTCTCCCTGCCCTCTTGCCTAACATGTCCTCTCCAAAGAGTGTGACTTGCTCTTTTGGCCATGGATTTACAGAGTGACTTTGAAAAGCATGCGATCTTTCTATTTCCTGAGCAGCAGTGAAGCACAGTACTGCCCACCTGCTTCTCTGCCACTACCAGCTCTTGAAATGAAAGCAGAAAGAAGAAGCAGGGAGACCATCAGGCACCAGGATGAAAGTGTCCACCTTGGCCACAGGCCACGATGAACAGCAGCCTGTCCCCTGCTCCCGGCCACCATCACTCATGCCCGGGCAAGCCCCTTCTCCTGTCCCGCAGAACTGCTCTTCTTCTGTCTTATTTACAGTCCTTGAGGGCAGAGGCTTTGTCCTGTGGTCTGTAATAAAGCTGGGTTTATTGTTTTTACTCAGTTCTGCATTACAATCTTCTCTGGCCCCTTGGCAGCTGCACTCAATTCCCTAGGGGCCTTTGCACATTATATTGGAAGTTTACAAGCCAGTATAATTTTTTTCTTTCTTTTAAACAAGGTAGATGCTATCTACTGGTTACAGACGTTGCTATAATCCTCTCTAAATACCATGAAGTCATTATTTCCAGCAGTAACGCACATCTAGTTAACCCACATTGATATTGCTTTTTCAGTGTGAAGGCTATTTTGTGTAGTAAATGTTACAAATGTTGTTGTTACCCTTGATGATTTATTCCACGCACCATTCAGCTCAGCTTTTCCTTTCAGTGGTTTGACTTTCCATGGCTAAGTTTTTCTTTTCTTGGCATTACATCCTGCCAGTGACTGAGCTCAGTGGGAACGGGAGGTGCTGGCTGACCCGTAGCACACAGCACTCACTTGGTCTGCAGATTGTCATTATCAAAGTGACTATAAATATCCTTTCGAAGTTTCTCAGTTTGCTACACTCTATGGTTCCCCTGGCTTGAACATGCAGAGTATATGATCACACATTTGAGATGATACTAGAAAAAGTGGACAAGATATATATATATATATATATATATATATATATATATATTAGACTCTTTAATTAACATAGGATCTTTTTTGGAGAAGTAATAATGAGACTGACAAGCAAGTAGAATTTTTGAGATTGTAAGGAGCTTTATTTAGGGACTTGGAGTTCTCCCAACAGGATACTTCCAAGCATCATTTCCCAAGCAACTTCTAATTCATTCAAGTTCCCCACTACAACTAGTTCTGGAGCTGTGCTTAGCTTTGGCAGTTGCTAGCAAATTCATTTATGTCATTTTCCTTGCTAGCAGCAATATTAGTCTTCTGCTGTGGCTGTGCCTGGTACTTTTCACCATCAACCACCATTTAGATTCCTTCCTCACTGAGCTGAGTATGCAGCTCCATGGACACAGTTGCAAATGAAGCCTGGTTCCGTAGGATCACAGAGTGTTTTAGGTGGGAAGAGATGTTTGAAGGTCTCTACTCCAACTGCCTGGGACAAGCAGGGCTTAATTGAAGGCCAGACCAAGCCCACAGGGCATCTAGCTGAGTTTTGAAACCTTCTGTGGATGGACAGCGCACAGCATCCGTGCTTGCCTGCTCCATCTATGAATTGCTTTTCCTTCAGATCTGTTTGTCATGATTGTTTGAAACTGGTGACTAGGAATGTATCAGCTGCAAACAAAGCTTTCCAAGCGCTTGGGGCCAGGATAAGGCCTTCCTCCCACTGCCACTCTCTTGGCTTCTCTGAAGCCTGCTGAGGGCTGAGCTCATGTTTCCATCAAATCACTTATGGAAGTCACATGCTGGATCTCTCTTAGGTGTACACTGTTGTGGGTGAAACTTATTGTCACAGTCATCTTTGTTATCTTACCTCTCTGCTAACTTTTGTTCCGGCAGAACAGTGGCTTCACAGACTACCAAAGACACATACATCTGTATGCACACACACAGCAGAAGATTGCTGGCAAGGCATCTCGGCAACCTCACTTGCAATGGCACAGTCCTGTCACCAGGTGAGATAATTTCACTCAGGGCACCAGAGATGGTTTGATGCCTGTAGACCACTGACAAGCAAAACCCCAGGGAGAGTGGAGCAGGGGACACTCCTTGGAGCCCAGCCTGGTCCCTGCTGACGCAAGCAGCACTGCATGTTGTGAAGAGCTGTCTGTTTAGTGCAGCTCCCAGCTTGACCCTGGAAGAGAGGGGAGCAGAACAACATCTTTTCACTCACCTTGCTCACTTGTGCAGGGAAAACACACAAGTGGAGAGGAGAGTGGAGAGGTCTGCCCTTGTCACCAAACCACAGGCAGCACTGCTGAGGAAAGGAGACATTTTTCTGCTCAGCAGAGCCAAACCAGGGCACAAACCAGTTCTCTGCAGGAAGAGACAGGCACTGAATTCATTGGATAATCTGATGCAAATAATTTGCCTAGCTCTATTAATTAATGTTTGTGAAGCACTTGGAGGGTTAAATGCCCTTGAGCCGTCGTTCACCTAAGCTTTGCCCTCAAACTGACATCAATGAAAAGTCCCTAATGGAGGTGGTAGCAGCAGCAGCACTGAATTTTCAAACCCTCCTCAGGCAAGAAAACATTATTTTCCATTCATTTTATGGTCTGTTGAATCTTCTGTTTTTCTTCTTGTATAGCAGGAATAATGTTTGTGGCCTTGGAGTATTCTTGTGGTTCTCCAAATACCTCAGATTTAATTTGGCATCTTTCACACACAAAAAAATTTATTGCCTCGTATACTCCTTCACTGTGAATATTGCCCTTCCCCAGTTCTGTGGAGGGGTCCTGGAGCCTAACAATTGTCCCATGGAGTTGTTTCTCAGCTGGTGGGGAGTCCTGCCTTGTGCCTTGGCAAGCAGCGATCACACAAGAAGACAGTCCCTGATGGGGAGAAGAGGTCAGCCCAGACCTTTAACATTGGCCTGAGCTCCAATCACCCATCTCAGAAAACAAATAAGGAAACATAGTAAGATGCACACAGGCTCTTTGTTGCCAAGTCCAAAACCCAACATATAAGAATAAGCTTTGTGAACAGGGATGTCTCCACAGTGAAAAGCGCTCTAGGGCAGGCAGCAGAGACCGGAATTGTTCTGGCTGATGGTGCTCACTCTCTGGCTGGGGACCAGCAGAATGGCCTGGGTTCAGGTCTTAGTGTTTTGGGTACCAGCTCTCCAAATAGAATGCGCTTGTATTGTACAAAAACAATAATAAATGACATCCAGGCTGTTCCAGATGCAGGGGCTCTCGCCTGTCACCCTGATGGACTGAAATTCAGATTCCTGAATTCAATTTCCCTCTGTAGAACAGCTGTGGCAGCTTTCTGTCATATGGCACAACAGTGTCTTGTATAGGTCATTGATATAGCTATATCAATTTTGGCATGTACCTGAAGTACATGCAAGGTTTTTATATCTTAGCTTATTTTCTTATTGTGCGCCTGAAATTAGAGGAGCCACAGGGCTCTGCAAGTGTTTCACATTAGGTAATTCCATTTGGGCAGCTTGTGAAGAGGAATAACTGAGATGATTCTATTTCCAGATTGGGATCAGGTCAGATAACTATCACCTCCCTTCCTCTGCCTGACCCATAATTCCCAACCCCACCGTCAGTTCTTGCAGTGACAGGCAGTGTCCTTCACATGTTGCTGAGCCATGTGAAACAGCAGGGGTAAGGCTTCCTGCAACGGACTGGATTTCCATTTCCAGGTGCAGTACCCGGCACTGAGGATGCAGTAGGGCACACCACACCTCGCCTTTCCTAAGCTCCCCACCCAAGGTTGCTGCTGCCAAACTCTGTGCTCTCATCTGATACGTGAAAGGAAAGCTGGCCTCTTCCTGATCTCCAGCTACATGGACACTAGCTTCAACCAGGGACTGTATCAGGAGGTGCAAGTGTTCATCCAGCATGCAGGGATGTCCACTGCTGGCTCCAGGCTGGAAGTGAAGGGGACTATCCCTGGAGAGACCATCCATCTCTATGGGTCAGGCAGGCCATCTAATGCAGTTTTTGTTCATGTCTCATCTGGGTGAAGATCAAACGATGTACCTGAGAGGTAGTCATGTTAACCGAGACTTGTCCTGTCTTGTCTAATGGCCAGTAATCTCTCCATAAGTCACTAAATAGAGCATCAGTCCCTGTGCTGGTGGAAAACTGCAATGGGGGTTTCCGTCCCCATGCAGAGCCTATGCTTTAAAGACTCAGCTGAGCCATTTCTTGCCTTAAGGGCACCAAGTTCAACTGTGGACCAGGGCTGCTCTGAGCCTGGGCTGAGGTCTGACCCAGGAGGTACAAAGATACGTGCAGTGGGTGCATCCACACACCATTTGCTTTGTGTTGTGACTCAGAACGTTTAACACAGGCAGCTGTTGCCAGATGGCTTGTGTTACCACCATGGACCACTGCAGATTATTTCTGATGGGAGCGTCAGATGAAGACACACCAGAAACAGCATCTCAGAAGCTGATGCAGCCGCTCTGCTTCATGGATCTTTATTTCTATTGCATGAAAAATGCCCCTTGCACCAACTACCTTCTTTAAGGGTCCATCTTCCAGTATCCTCTTTATCCTGTAGCTTTAAGCAGTCAGAAGTGTGCTTTCCCAACACTTCTGCCATTTTGCTTTGTTCTGCAGGTCCAGAATGGCCAGCATCAACTACAATGCAGAGGTGAAGTAGAGCAGAGTCACCTCAGGGCTGAAGGGGTACAGCCTTGATCTATCAGTCTCAGCAGCAGCAGTGTGCCAGCTACATCCCCCCTCTAACCTGGCAGTATTCTCACCTGGGCATCATGAGCCCTAACAACCCAGGCAGAAGCTCCATCCTTCCTCTTCCCTGAGCAAACACAACTACAAAAGAGAACAGTCTGAATCTCGTCTCCTCTGCACACAAGAGTGGCGAGTGTGTACGTGTGTGTGTGTTAGCTCAAGGAAGGGACGGATTAATTATTTAATGATAGCAGACAGAATGCCCTCAGGGCTCTGGGCCTGCTCCCTACCAGATTTTACTGGCATTTTCTGCACATTTCTATTAGCTCAGTGGGCACAGCTTGTATGCAAACAAGTACAATAAAGCTCAGTTATTGTTTGGTATGATGGGAGCCTGGGATTCTTTCTTTTTTTTTTCCATAAGCATTGTTTCTATTTGTCATTAAGGCTCACTTTCTAATCCATCTTAGTAGGCAGTTGGTCTGGGTTGATATTGTCATTTGCATGCAGCCAGAGCTCTCTGGCCTGAAGAGGCATTTAAGGCCAACAGAAGTTTTTTGTGTTTTCTCTTTTGTTTTTCTTATTCTTTTCAGACAAGACAACCAGAAAAGACAGGAGAGAAAAGTGCTTGCAAAGAAAGACAAACATATAATTAGCAAAAGTAAATACATCATTATTTGATGGTTTTCATGCATGTTACTGTTTCAACTGCTCATGAATTGTTTCATCCAGATTGTAAAATGTTCATATTTATATGTTACTCAGAAAGAGATGTGATGCCCTGGAGAGGCTAATTCTTGGTTTGCAGATTGTTTACAAGCTGTCAATTGCAATTTGAATATATTTGCAATTCATAGGGCTGATAAATAACGTAAGTCACATGGCATAGTTTCTGCTCCTGAGCTGTAGTACATCCCTGTGTAAGTAAGACCAAGGTAGGCAAGCATTTGCCTCCCCATCTGCCTCTCAAATCACACATTTAATGGAGCAAGCAAACATAATACCCAAGAGTACCTTTGGGATCTCATGATAGTATTCTGCCCTGCCTGACTCCTTGGAAAGCTCTGTTCTCATGGCATTGTGTGCGGCCACCTTTTGCTGAGTCCTGTCTCAGTTACAGCTCACACATGAGCAGGACAAGTATTCTGTATGCTTTCTCTATACGGCGCCTAGCACGCTGTGGGACAGCCAGCCAGAAAGGAACAAAAGGAAAACTGTGCCATAGTGACCGCATGCTTTGCCTGGGTGTGGACAACTGAGAACTTGGGGCGCTCTGGTTCATTATGCCAGCCATGTGGGGGTGACTGTTCTCTGAGGGATGATTAATAAATACAATTATCAACACAATGCAATCTGCAAATTGCACTTTACAATAAAAATGCCAAATTCAGCGTTTACTTCTGGCTCCTATTTCTTTTTTTTTTTTTTTTCCTCCATATTTGAATTGAACTTTTGTAAGTGCTTTCATAAAAGAGGAGAGAATCTCTGAATATTCCTAGGTGGTGAGGTTGTAATTTCAAGCACTATGGCTGCCTTTCATTTTGTTTCCCCTTGGTATAAATTTTGTTTGATGGAACTGACCCCATTACTCACAGGGAATTAGAAAATCCCTTCACAGGCTAGAAAATCCCTTCATTTCATCTCCTGGTGGAAACAAAATGCTGTCTTTTGTTCTTCTCCTAAAAACATGGCTACTAAATTGCATTGTGTGTGGCTTGAATGGTCCTAAATATATGTAGCCATTCTGAGCATCATAAATCAGTATTTTCAAATGGACACATTTCCCCGCCTTTACAAGGGCTTAAGGTGATTCTCTGTCTTCACAGTTTTTCCAGATTTGGAATACAAATCTCCACAGTTTACCCTCCTTACTTCCTATACCCTTGCACTATAAAACAGAAATTACACCTTTTTGAGGCTTCTCAGCTGTTACTGTATCTCCCCCCATTTTTTCTGATCTTTCCTGCTAGATGACATTTCTCTCCAAGATTGTCCTTGTTTTTTCTAGACTGTTTTTAGATGGTTCACATCTTCCTTCAAGTCTAGTCCACAAGACTTGACTGTATTATTTAGGACCTGGATGGATTGGAACTGTATCTTAATGTATCTCATATGTAATTGTTAACTTTATCTGTTCCTGTTAAGAAATTTGACATTTACCCATGTATGACACTACCAAATAATTTTTGTTTGTGATGCGCTGTATACAGTGTCTTTAGCTATAGAAATGTTTTCTCTCAGCTTGTGCAGATGATTCCTTTCAAATGACAATTACTTGTCTTCGTGTTTACTAAACTGCATTTCTTTTTTGCAGATTATTTAGTCAATATCTTAAGGCCAGTTTTAGGAGAAACTGACAGAGGAGATTGATAGATTTTTTGGGGTACATGTATGGATCGTATATTTTTTTTGTTGCTCTCATTAGTCTTCCCCTGTTGGACCTGCTGGCCTGTATGAGGTCTTGGCACCAATCAGGTTAAGACAAGATGGGGAGGTTGTGATCTGGGGGTGTCAAAAGGGTGGGACAGCAAAGAGCAAAGACAGCTGAAGCCAAGGGTCTCTGGGCACAGAAAGAGAGGGTGGGATAGTAACAGAAAAGAAACTACCCAAATCCTGAAGCTGACAAACTCTCTAAAACGGGAGACATTCCTATCACAGGAAGAATTGCTTACTGCAATTTGTGATACCAAATCACTTGCTTTAATAAGTGTTCTGTGTGGACGCAGAATATTTTTACAATAAGTAACCAGTTTGATACAATATCTCCGTGCAGACCATCCCAAAGTCTTTCCCACTCTCATTATGTGAAGCTCTTTGAACTGTGTCAACCCACTATTAGGATTTGCCATGTGTACAGTGTCAATTGTTACCCTGAGGAATGGGATGGATGATGACATGCTTAGATAGTAATGCTTTAAATTAAGATTCCAGAATATGCCTCTGATGTACAGAGGTTAATTAAGAAACTATTGTGAGCTGAATTAATACAATTTGCTTATTGAAAACATAAGTCATGAGAATTAACAACAAAGTCATAAATATATT
>JBCJKH010050893.1:1077-14149 GCA_039877255.1 Loriculus beryllinus | reverse complement strand
CTCTGCTGCAACACCTTTATATTGTAGACATGCTAAGAGACAGTGAACACCCCTAAAGCATGTTCTGGCAGCAATAAAGTTGTACTCTTCCTCTGGTGCTGTGAACAGGAAGAGATCACTCCATTGCAGCTGTTTTACCCTGAGTCTGCTGGCTGGCATTGAACCGTAGAATGTTGAGCGTTTGGGAGGGAACAGAGCTTTCAATCTTCTACAAGATCACCTTAGACCAAGCTGCCTCCATCTGTTCCCTTGACAAAAAGCCTCAGTGTGGACACCTCCAAATGGTGCAAAAAGAGATGTTGTTCCCTCCCCTGTGGATTGAGTCATGTATGAGATGCAACCATCACTCCCAGTCAGAGGCCAGAGCTTAGTGACTCCCAAGCAGAAGAGTAGTTGTGGCATCACCTGATCCTAAAAAGCCCCATGCAACCTCTCTAGCTGGAGCCAGACACAGCACAGTTTCCTTTGTACCTCTAGTTGCAGATGTGCATGACCTCAGTGGAGACTCTTTTGGTAAGAAAAAGTAGTGGGAGTTTCTTTTTCCAGACTTTAGCCTACTCTGTTTTGTGGAGAGGCAGAAAAGAACCCACTGGGTGTTGACAGAAACAGTTCAAGTGGATGTCAATAGCCAGAAGGTTTTGCTTTCTCCACCCCACCCCATCCCCTGCCCTGATCATCTGCATTTTCCCAACTTTCACATTGCACTCCTCCTAGCTCCCCATTTCAATGCATAAGAACTGCCCAAGGATGCACAGGAACGGTTGTCCTTACACCATGTCCTCCAGACTAGAAGGAAGCACTATAATGAGTGTTTTCAGAGACTCCCTTCTTCAAGACTTCCAGCTCAGGGTAGGGTTTTTTGGAAGTTGAAGGAGCTGTGCAGAATAATACTAATGCCTCATTTAAAGACTAAAAGAAATCAAAGCAAACCAACCTCGAACCTTTAGCAATTTAACTACTTGAAATTGATATTAATGCACACTTTGGCATTTGATTTTCCACACTGGGAAAGTAAATATAATTTATTGCTGCACATTTTGATTCTCTGATGTCCTTTAAATCCTTGGAATCCATGTCAACCACCTAAGGGATACAAACTCAATTATAAGTGGAAGCTGAGCAATTCCTGCAGTGATTTATAAGCATCTGTGGTAAAAAGGAAGGTTGTGATCTGGGAGAGACCGCTTACTGTTTGGCCTTTGTGACATTTATTTACTCATCCCCACTAGTTACTCACATTGCAAACACTTTCTTTCAGAGGCACATAACAAAAATAACAATTTAATATATCAAATTAATAATAATAAAAAATATAATAATAATAATAATAATAATAAATAAAGCTTCCTCACTGGCCTGGGAAGCTCTGTTATGGTCTAGGATTTGGTATTTATTTTGAAGAGAATTATTTTAATTCTTTTTTTTTTTTGACTGAAGTCAGCTGTCATTTGGAAAATCTGGACCTATGGAGAGAGTATCCTGCCTGGTCCAGCTTTTCCCTGGGTTCCAGTGGCTGTTTCCACAGTGGCAGGGAGAGGAGCAAGGATGTGAGTGCTGCTCAGCACGTGTGGTCCAGGGCTGTGCCTGGTGATGGAGCTCCAGGCATGGATGGCAGAGGGAGTGGGGACACTCACATCTTCCACTTCTAATGGAGAAGCAGCAAGGAAAGGAAGGGGCAGAAAGAACAGATGGGGGATGATGATATCAAAAGAAGGAGGAAAAAATCATGGGAGGAGAATAATGAGTCGGAAAGGGTTTGTAGGGTTTGGTCATACAACAGGGCAAGACAGACCATAAATGATGGCATTTGCATTCATCTGTGAGTTTAGCGCTAAGCAAAGGGTCTACTGGAGAAGCTGGACTGTTGGGAGACAATGCGGGAGCCGGGATGTTTCTTTGCACAGCTCTGGAGCCCTTTTAGTGCCCTCCTAGGGTTTGCACCTCCTGGAAGCTGACAAGGTAGAAGTTAATGACAGCAGTTAACACGGTAGATCACCAGGTCATGCTGCCTTTGCTCCCCCTTCAACCTCCTTCACAGCAAGTAAACAGACAGGGCCTTAGACTGGAAATGTGTTCTCTGGTACTTCCGCAACACAAACAGTGCAGTAATGGAAAAACAGTCTGTTTATCCTCAGAGTGTTAGCAGATGGCAGATCCTTCCCACTCCCTCTCTCTGCTACAAGCCAGGCTCCCCAGTGAGTCCCCGAGGCCATTGCTGGATGCAGACATTCTCTGAAGCCCCTGGGTGAGGTATGTGCAGGGCACAGATGAAGGTGAATCCCACACACTTCTCAGGGTGTTGTGCAGAAGCATTGACTACAAGGGAAAGGCTGCACAGGGATTACCTGTAGGTACACGCTCTCTAGCTAGAGTATTGCACAGATGGAACACGCTGCTGCAAAAAAGGAGCACTCTGGACTTCCTTTACAGGAAGCCAGCAGCAGGCATGTCCTTATCCTGTTCCAAGTGCCCCACAAAGCAGGGGGCAAATAGAGGAGCTCATACCTCCTCTGTGGGCCCCCATATCCCAGCTGGCACCAAATGCTCACCAAAGGACCGCAGTTAGCACAGCCAGTGCTGTGCACAGAAAACATTCAGATGTTTCTAAGAGAGAGACAAGAGAAGAGGTGGTCATGGCCTTCCCCACACCCCTTTGCTGCACCTCTAGAGCCCACAGGCACATCGTCTCTTCCCAACTCAGCTGATCGGCTGCAAACCCCTCCCTGGACACTTGGTGCCCCCCTCTTGTCAGAGGCTGCAGCCCACTTCTCAGCTAGGCTGTTTGTGGGATCACTTCTCCACCCAGTGCATTCAAAATGCTGGTTTCCAAGTCTTCAGTTGTAACCAGGATAATGTGTGTTAGACAGGGCTCACACTACCCCCAGCTGAGAGGTCTGAGCGGCCATGGTGTCACCTCACCCCGGACATCTTCCTCCCTCTAGGGCCACGGTCTCTCAAAACTAGATAACTGACACAGCCACAAACAGGGCTCAAAAAGCATCTGGGACAGGATGAGGAGGGTAATAAGAGAACACGTGCTAGGTGGATGCCTGAGCTAACCTAATCCAGGACTGCAACAGGATCTGATTCTGTCCTCTGCAAGTTATATCACTTATAATTTTGTTACACCTCTATTTTTCCTCTGTAAGGCTTAGGTCCATAGCCAATCCAGGAACACTGTTGATTTTATCTGTGGATCCACAGCATCTTATGTTGTAAAGGTAAGGATTGACGAGTTTGTAAGTTAGGACCCCAAAGTAAGGTAAGAATGAACTACCACAACAGCATGATTATTACCCTGCTGGAAGCCTTGACACTCAAATATCCACAGGGATCACTGACTGCCTGCTCCTTGCTTTCTGACAGACCTGAGCACCTCCTTGGCAGGAGTTCTGGGAGGGCATGGTTAGGTGAGAGCTGCCGTCTGTGTCTACCAAGAGCCGTGCTGTGCTCTAACCGCACTCATGTCACCTCACTCCAGACATCGCATCTTCCTCCAAGAGTAGTCACTCCTTTTACAGTCAAAGGAGGGAAACATGCATTTCTACAGGGTGACTCATCTAACCTACTTTGGACACCTCTTTTAGGAAAAGGTGGGTTGCACTGTGGCTCTTGGCGTAGAAAGTAGGTACCTGATTGTGTTGCAGACAATACAGCTCTGCACACTTTGCTAGCTGTCCTGAATCAGGCATCAAAAAACAGTGAATACTTCAGAAAGGTTGTTGTAACTTTTTCTCCAGCTGTGCTGTTGTGCAAAGGTCATCAGTATTAGCGAAGTGCTTGGGTAATACATTTTGTAAACAGCAGGGACTAGAAGGAGATTAATTTCTCTATATTCAGACCAGAGCTTGAATGTCGTTAGCCATATAAGATCCATGGCTCTAAGATGAACAGTGGCTATAGGAAGGAATACTGGCTAGCCTCCATTTGTTGTCACATCTTCAGGGCTGCAGTCAGCATGAATTCTGTTTAGGGGTGGTGATGGGTGCATTTCCTTACCTTCTCTAGTAAATACACATTCAGAATAGTCAGCCAGCAACAGAGCTGTCTGGAATACATAACAGCCTCTTCACCTTTGGAGCAGTACAATCTGATGTCCATGTGTTCCCAGGCAGCCTGGAAACCAAGGGATACCCAGTTACATCTGGCTGCCCACTTTGAAACTTCCCTCATGCTGAAGCTACCAAAGCCTCTGAGAGACAGCTGTTCTCAGTCACTATGGATGGCACTGTTTTAATCAAAGCTAACTCAGTCTTCTGCTTTGAGACACATCTAAAGTTCTACACACATCTGAAAAACACCTGAAAAGTTAAAATGTCCAGCTAGCTTCTAGCTGCTGCAAAGAACCCACAGTCTCTGCCCAGACTATCTTGCTGCTGCTCATCAGCACCAGTTTCTTTTAGCACCATCCTTCTTCCTCAAAAGGCACTGATGGTAGGAATAGCCTCTGAGAAGGAACAGTCAAAACAATAAGAAAAGTAATGCCATTGGCCATGCAGAGTTGAGAGAAAAGGGCAGCAGTAGAGACATGCTTCCAGCTACCCCTCACACTGTTGTTTCAGCCATGACAATTTGTCTTTGCATCTCTGCTTCCCTCTCTGCCTGCAGCTGGGATGGGCACATCCCTCATTCATGTGGCTGCCTTCTTGATACATGGCTTTATGTTGCTCTTCAGAGATACTGTGGAAAGAAGAGTGAATGGAATGAAACTGATGCCAAGCCCACCTATGTGGTTTACCTAATCCTAACAAGTCACAACAGAATCTGGGGGCTGCATCTTACTCAAGAGGAAGTGATGGTTCCTGAAAAACATGTATATTTCTTCAGGAGGTTTATTTGCTTTTCACTGTCAAAGTCACAATTACTCATTCAGATGACAGCAGCAATGTATCACCCCTCAGTAATGCAGGTATGCAACTTCCTCTTTACTGCTTGGAGGGCACCTTGCCCCGCTCTTGGCTGCCTACAGCACATCTGTCTGCTGCAACGAGTCTGCATCTGTTCTCTGTCTTACCACCCTATCAAAGGAAAGCAGCATAAGATCCCTCGCAGGCATATTTTAGATGTGTAATACTGATACGCTTCATAAAACGTATCAGCACATTTCAAAAGTTAAGTATAAAATTTAAGTCCATGAGCCAAACCAGGGAGTGGAAAGTGACCCACATGCCAAACAAGAGCCAGCACAAAGCTGAAAGCCATTGAAGGAAATGGGCAGAAGCCAGTGACACAAAGGAGCTGGTTTTCCCCTGTCCTGTCAGGGATTCCAAAGCTTGTAAAACCCTGAGCTCCAGCAGGAAACAGAGAGGGGAGAGTGCTTGATGTGCAATGGAAGGGGGGTGGTATATGTGTGTGTGTCATTATCTCAGCATTCAGGTTCACTCTGACCTTCCTGCGCAGCTTCAGTACCAGGCTGACTCAAACAATTTACGGCTGAGTTTAAACTCCCTTCAAAGTCTCTCAGATCATGAGGTAACTCTGTGAGTGGGTTTGAGAGCAGTGAAAAAGTAAAACCTACCTTCCCTCCACCTGGCATACACGTGCCCTGATGGCCATCAACTTTCTAGCTGCACATGGCAGGGTCTGGCTCTCATGTTACTTCACAGTTACAGTCTCTAACCTCACTTCTTAAGCAGAGGATGAAGGGGAGGTCACAAAGGATCTGTTAAGTTTCCTGGCACCAGAAGGAACCAGAAGATGTGTGAAGACGAGGCAGGTCTGAGCTTGATATGCAGAAGCTGCAGACTTGAGGCATTTAACCTGCTTTACCATCGTGAGGCTTCCACTGGGAAGCTGCTGTACCCAGCTGTCAGTGTCCTCTTTAACTGCAAACCTGTGACAAATGCCAGCTGCATTGCCTCCAAACCAGGAGTTTCATCAGTTCTTCAGCTTGTCTGTCACGGTATGATGCAGGTGAAGCATCAGCCTCATTGCTGGCACTAACTGGGCCATTTATTCCACTACATCAGGTTGTTCAGCTGAGTATAGCATACAGTATAGTGAAGGATCCTGTGTTTCCTTGCTAACCTTCCAAAATCATGTCAAACATTAGAGGAGACAGAGAGCACCAGCAGCAGCACACTTCAAAGGGGGTCTCTTGGTGGAGTAGAGGCATAAAATAACATGAAGAATAGTTCAAATCAATAAAAGTATTTGCATAAATTGGGTTGAGGTTTTTGGCAAACCTGTGAATGACAAGAGCAAACTAGAATTAGGTCAGCTGTAAAAGTCCTTTGGATTTTTCTCTAAAAAATCCAAAGAAAACTCTTTCCTTCAAGTCCATCAAAGATAAGCAACTCACTGGGGCCAAGACTGTGCGGGTGATCAAAGCTCTGTGGCCACCCACGTTTAGCACAGGGAAGAATGTGATACCAAGACAAATTCAGACTAGGAGACAAGTGGCTGTAAAAGATACAAAGGTGATTGATAATTAAAGAGATATCTCTTGCCACTTTGCAGTAGCTCATGTGGATGAGCCCTACAGATTCATTTCACAGAATCACACAGAACAGCTGACAATAGGAAGGGACTCTTGGAGACTGTCAGGAGCTTCTTGGTCATCCATGCAGGCCTCCAGCCACATTTGCTTGGTTTTCTGCACATTATCCTGGACCATTCCTGAGCCTGGAGGAGATGATTTCCTGGACCCCTCTTCTCTCTAGGGCTGTCTTCCCTGAGATTCTCCCAAGAAGATCCCTGAAGAGGCCGAACTCTGTTCTCCTAAAGCCCAGGGTGATGATCCTGCTTTTTGTCTTCTTCCTTCCCCTCCAGAATCATGAACTCCACTATTCCCTGGTCACTGCAGTCAAGGCTGCCACAAACCTTCATATCTCCATCCATTTCTTCCGTATTTGCAGGTATAAGCCCCATCTCCTCTTGTCATCTCCTAAATCACCAGTGTCAGAAAGTTGTCATCAGTGTGCACCAGAAACATCATGATTCTTGTGTACTGCTGCGTTGCCACCCACCTTTGAGGTGGCAATTATCTATGCAACTGCAGAGAAAACACAGTTGTAAGAATATCAAGAAAAGTTATAGATATACAGATTGGTGAGCTAAGATTAAATGTTTCCAAAGTTTAAGGGAATCTGACGAACTTACACTACATAGAGTCAAGAGATCTTGAAATACATGCAGAAGCTGAAATAGGAATTAGGATTGGTTCTAAGGAAAAAGTAGTGAGACTAGTGATGATCTTCAAAGTTTATTTTAGTTCTCATTAATGCACTATGGCTTTTGTGATAAGAATGCTGAAAGGACCAGGATCTGAAACCTTCAACACTATTAAAGAATATAAGCATGAGTGCATTCACTAGATTAAGGCACTTGGCTCTAACAGAAGCTGGGGAAGCAAAATAGCAGTGTTGCTTATTTCCTGAGTGTTAATCAATCTTTAGCACCTTTGAGAATCAAACAAACACACTAATTCTCATTTTACAGTTTAATTCCTATTTCTTCACGTTTAAGGAAAGAGAGGTAGGGAAGCTGGATGACTTGTAAAAACAGGTATTAGCATGTGAGAGTTACTGGCACCTCATTCAAGCCTCATCTCAGATCACACTCCTCTCTGTGTAGGTTTCCAGAAACCCAATTATACCTGGCAGAGATGATAGTTTTTAAAATCTAATTACAATAGAAGGAATGTGGTACAGTGGATGCACTTTCTTAAGCCATTTGACACCTTGCTTCATAAAACTAGCCACAGAAGTGAAATTCAAATTTATTCCAGCCTGGATGAATCCCCCAAAAATCCAATCATTGCCTGGATGCGAACAGCAGGTAACCAGAAACAACAATGTCCTGAGCTGGGGATGGGTCCAATGGGGTGCCACCAGGGCTGGATGAGATAAACAACATGTTACATCTGCAGGTTATATTCAGTCTGTGGTGACGCAAACATCAGTGAAAGCAGGGGAGGAAAACCAAAGGTGAACTGGAAGAGTTTGAAATGTGTGAAGTTCATAATGAAACGGAATCCAAATTGCATTAAATACACACTGAACATTTAAAGGAGCAAGTATTGAATAGAAGAGACACAAAAAGCAGATATATCAGCAAGACCTAGTAATCACTTAACAGCAGTAAGTGACAGATCTTGCTTGGTCCATACAAGAATCTTTGCTCCAGAGGATTCATACTCAAGTCATTAACCAGCAATATCAGACAGTTAAACCATTATATTTTGGCAGCACAAAAGAATGACAAACAAAACTTAAATTATATGTTTTGCATGCAGAAGACCCATAGAGTCATAGAGTTATGCAGACGGGAAGATGAGAATCCATTCCTGTGCAGTGTGCAGAAAAATACTGCTAACTTCCATCTTCAAGTATAAATTCAAAAGAGGAATAATCCATACTGGCACAGGAAGGATTAAAGATGGATGTTATGAAACTGAGTAAAACCAAGTATTTGTGATGAAAATAAGGCAAAATGTTCTAACATTGGATCCTGTTGCATTGCTATAAAGATTGTCATGGGCTTCCTGGAAACATTCAGTCAGAAAAAGCATGCTTTTACAGGAAGGACACTCAGGGAGGTTTCTTTGTATGGTTAAAGATGCATTATGCACTTCTCTCCCATAAGCTGGATTGGGAGAGAAACTCGCTCCTCACAACTGAGTAGAAGATGGATGCTCCAGAAAGCATAGGATTTTATAACCATCTAGACAGTAGCCAGCAAGACTAGTTATCATTGGAAAATGAAGGGCATCTTTTATGTACTTTTAAGAGGAACAGGCTGCCAAGACAGCTGTGAATTGTGATCACCTCTGTGGAAGACATCATCCCCCAATGAGGAAGGCAAGGGAACAGCTCCAGGGGTCAGATGTAGGGGCTCCTTTCACAAGTGCCCTCCACTTGAGCTCACAGGGGTGGCAGAGCTCATCCTTCATGGGTTGTCTTCACACAAAGAGGGCTGGTGTGGCTGGGGGAGCTGCAAAAACAGCCAGTTAGCAAGAGGCAGCAACATGAGACCCTGGTGATAGCTAGAAAAGACATGGCAAAGAGGGCACGGGAAGCAGCATCACATCAAAGCCTTGCCTTCATCACTGGGACCATAGCAGGCACTGGAGCTGAAATGTAGACCAGCAGAAGGAACTGCTTGTCAAGCCTGACAGACAGCCAACAAACTAATATTGAATGCACACATGAAAAGCAGCCATAAATCAGCATTACAACAGTTGTGAACCTGAAGCCTATCTCATTTTTCTCACCCACTTTCCCAAACAGCTTTCTTCTTCCCATCGCCCTTCTGAAATGAACAGTGCTCAGAGTGTTGTGTTGCTGGTATGTATCTGGAAGAATGACATCTTGGGTTTCCTTTTCCCAAACCTTCCTCCACAACAAAGGACAGCAAAAACAGTATTTGATACAGAGATAGGCGCTATTGCAGCCTGGTGCCTCTCATCAGACAAGTGACCAAACACCAAAGCTCATTAACACAAGGTGATTACCAGAAATATTTTCATCCTAAAAGTTTCTTATTAACAGAAAGACCAGTGAGTAAATTCCACATACTTCACAGTAGCAGAAATGTGGCTTTATCACTACACTTCCTTCCTGCAATCCAAAGCCCAGGATGCAGGTGAAGGCATTTTAAGAGCAGCTAGGTGACCTTGTGGACTTGCAGAGGTGGGTGGTTAACCTAGCAGTAATGTGCCTGCGAAGGAAGGAGAAGCTTTATTCCAAAACACTACTGGAGCCTCTGCAGGCTCTACCTTGCCACAGACTTCTGTTAGTTACATGTAAACACCTTGCTTTCTTCACTGACCCTCTCCAGAAACCCAGCCTTAAGGGTTTAGTATTAGACCAGCTCTGAGCATGACTGCAACCATAGAAAGCATGCACAAGAGAGACCAGAAAGGTGGCAGAAGACAGGATTCAGGATTTGAATGGCATGCTAAATTTCACACTGGCATTTTATACATCTTTACCAGATGACAGTTCTCACTCGGTCCACACAAGAATCTGTGCTCCAGAGGATTCATACTCAAGTCATTAACCAGCTCTCAAACTTGCTCCAACTCTAATTTGCTGATTCTTCAGCTAATGCTGTGTTTGGCTTCCACCTCACCCTCAAACTTATGTTAAAAATACTCAGCTCCTCCTTTCTTTTGTATGGAACCTGGCTGGGATTCTGTGAAACTCCCTCTACCCTCCCTTTCAGCCTTGTCTGAACTTTCCTAAAGTGAAAACATATTTGCACAAGGGCTTAATTTGACAACAAAGGATTTTGCTGTTAAATTTACTTTGGGATCTGGTCCCAGTCAACACTGCAAAAAAAATGTGGTTGGACATTCATTTTATGGAGTTTTGATTCTTGCGGGTGTTTTGTTTTGCTTTGAATTGTTGAAATATGTCTGTTTCTGTGATGGGTTCTGCCCATTTCAAGTAGGGGAGTAACAGAGGCAAGTCAAGGTGTTTCCCTTCCTCCACTCCTCTGTGCTGGAGCTGGGTGAAAGAAGCTGAGCTCCAGGCTTGTGGGAGGATGAGAGTGCTGTTATGTAGCATCCCACCTGCCTGCAACTGGAAAAGATCATCACTTGTTTCTTGGATTTGTTACACCAGTAACAAGAAAGACAAATCAATGAATCCAGCCTTAGCAGGGTGACATTAAACAATATTAACTATTGATTGTAGATTTTAGCCTAAAGTCACAGTCTTGTAACAAAAACTTACCACAAAGCAGGGACCAAAAATGGTTTTTCTTTTGCAATGTTCTAAGACTGCACTAAATTATGTTTCTGAAATTGAAATCATGAATGTAGGTTTGCATGTGAGACTTCGCCTGTTAAAGCATGGGTTTGACCTGGTCCTCTGCTTTTATATTTCTGCATCATGTAAGAAAATGGAATGTAAGAAAGAAACTTCTGGAAAGAGACATTGACAAATATGTAACAACCATTGCAGGAGCAGCAATATGTTTTCTTGTAAAAATTCGGTGAGTGCTGACTTCAGATCAGAGTCCTGAAGCAAGCAGCGCTCATGTACGACTGTTCATTTACCAAGCACATGCTCTAATCAATCTACCTTGAAGTGATCAGGGGAACACAGAGGAGGCGTCCAGTTCATAGGCAACTTTGTCAAAGTGTATTCCTCTAGCTGAGGTGCTGAGAAGTCTGGAGAATTTCGAGAGAAGGACAGTTTCACTTCTGTTGGACAGAGTCTGGAAGAGACATGGGCTCTCTGACAGTAGGGGCAGGCCTGTTCTAACATGTCCTTACCCACAGAGATAATGACAATGAGAAGAGGGCCCTTGAAATAGATGGAAACCCCAGTAGACTCGCTGGTAAGCTGAGCAGCCTGGGCTAAGGAAGGCAACAAACTAGGAAATAAAGTATAGTTTTGTGAGTACTTACACACCCTGAAGCTGAGCCAATCTTTCTAAATACTTTTTCCCCCTATCCACTGGGTTTTTTCTGAGATGAAGTCTAATGCATCTCGTTCCAAACAGATACATGAAGATGATTCTTTAAAACTAAAGAATCCCAAACTTCTGCAAAATTCTATGCAAAATTATTTCAGCTGTAACTGTAATCTGAAAAGAATTGTATGTATTAAACAGCTATGACTAGGGTTATTCTAAAACTTGGCATTTTGCTGTGTAAAGATGCATTTATTTAAGTTCTTCATAAGCTAAATGCTAGCAATATTTGAAATTATATCTATGGACAATTAGAGATGGGGGCAGGACAGGTGATGATCATGATTAAAGCCTGAGTTTAAGTGTTATTTCTAAATTTTCAATGGGGAGTTATATAATTGTAAGGATTACAATTTTAATGTTGAATGAGGAAAACAAGATCTAGCCTCTAAAAGGGGCGAGGATGAGCAACAAATTTATTTTTCATGGATCAGGAAAATTGGCAACATTTGCCATACAATTTGCTGAAGTTTATGTGGAATTTCCGTTTACTTGAGGTGAACTATTAAGCATATGGCCTGAACAATAATAAATATTATTTATAAGAAGAAAAGCTTTAAAAAGTATTTAGGTCCTAAGAAAGATGGAAATAATTAAAAACCTGGGCAAAAGACGCAAGAGCAGCAGAAGTATCATCACTTCTGTTTGATGCACGCCTTTCATACAGATCCTTGACCATGACAGTAAATTAAATATTGCTGTTTTCCAAGATCCACCTACAGTTAAATCACACATCTTGGAAGAAATAGATCTTTGTGTCTCACCGACAATGCATTAGTTCTTCTTTCACTGAGCAAACAATTATGGACTTGATTAAGAGTGTACTTGTTTCCTTAGTTATTACTGTTGTCTTATTTAAAGGTTATTTGATGTTTGCTTTACACAGCTGAAAGGTAAACAATTCACTGACTCCTTGTTTATTTTCTAAGCAGTATAAGCTGCCTTAGAAATAGTTGAAAGTATGGGACAAACAGATCATGCTCTTGGAAGTGCATTTTTTTTGTCTCAGTAGCCTCATCTGAGAAGTTGATGCCAACTTCAAGGTATACACCAAGTCAATAGAAACAAATTGGTGGAAATTTGTTTCCAAAGAGCAGTGTGAGTATTTCCTCACAGTTAATGACTCAGCTTGTGCCTGAAGGAATGCAACAAAATATGCAAAAGATAGAGAAGATATCACTTGATCTCCATGGTCATTTGCCAACATTTTAGTTTTCTTCCTCCACCAGAAAAAAAAATCATGACCATATGGGACTATTTGAGATATTTAATTTCATCAGTCTTGAATTTATGTAAATTCTGAGCTCTTCAAGTCTCAGGTGCTCATCCATGTAGTGAAAGAATCTTTAAATATTTTTGAACTATTGAGTTACTTTCTCTGTAGTAGACTCTCCAGTTGGAAATTTTAAGTTCTGTAAGGATATTGTATAATGAAGACCAAAAGAATGACTGAATTGTCTGTAGGGGTCTTTCACATTATGATAAAAGTTATTTCTAAATAAATGCTTAAATTTAGGACAAAGGTCTGTTTATAACATAACACTTTCATCTGAAGATAAGCTACAAGAAAGCATTGCTGGCAATGTCTGAGGTCATTAAAGTAACACCCTTCTAAAAGCATGTAACACCAAAGCAGAAAAACAGGAAA
>JBCJKH010050892.1:10023-35830 GCA_039877255.1 Loriculus beryllinus | reverse complement strand
TTTTAAACTTTGATAGTTTCTTTTTGTTGTTTTTTTTTTTTTTTAAGTATGTCTTTGAATTAGTAGAAATGATTGACGTGAATTTATCCAAAGCTAAAGGCAAACGGTAGTCACAAATAGCACTTAGATGCACTAGCATTTAAATCTTCAGGTTACATTTATACTGTCAGCACCAGGACGAAGGTTGATGGATGATGAGATGGTGCACATATACTCTGGACTGTGACATAGCTTTACTAGGCTACACCTAGTTCTCTCTGCCAGAGAGTTTCACCAGAGCAAACTAACAACTATGAAACACCAACAAATGGGAGATGGAGATGCAGGTGTCACACTTAGCAAATTTATTTTATAATTTCTTAGCATCTGTATGACCTAGCTATTATCATAATGCTTCACTTCTAGCTGCCCTGCTGTCCAATGTCATTCCAGGTTTGAATTAGATATTTTGTCTCCATATAAAGAGATAGAAACATAAAACAGTTTGGAGAAACTGAAAGCCAGTCAAAGACAGTGGATAAATGGGCTGATGCTTATCCTTCCTGCTGAAGTAAGGATAGGCTTCAGTTCTTGGTTGGAAGATCTTACAGACTGGTTGAATTTAGTACTCATTTACCTAGTCTCTGACACATGCCAAGGCCATACCTGTAGTCAATAATTGGACAAAATTAGCACATGCTGATTACCACCCACAATATAACTTCCACAGAAAGAAAACCCAGTGAGATTTAGTTCTCAGAGGGTCCTTGGTAAGCCATCATGTATCCTAGCAGTAAATCTGGATGTCTTCTGAGGAAGCTGTTTTCAGAGATTCAGAGTCCTAAATCTTTTGTTAAAGTAGACGACAAAATACATCCTTTCAACAGTAAACACATGTAGAAGGAGTGTCAAAGAGGTCATATGCATTTTATTTAGTAGTTGAACAATGGCAAAATGATATGCCAAAGTGCGGTGCATACAGACCAAAATAGTAGCTCTTCTGGGACATAACAGGCCACTCAAGCTCTTCCATGAAATAACTCCATTTTTCTCAGAACAACAGTCTTCTCATTCTCAGAGAAGTGGCATAAATATCAATTTTAGATTAAGAGGGAGGGGATTTCTGGAGGGGAAAGGTGCTTCAGGAAGTGAAGAGATTGTACAGTGCAGGAAGAAATTCCAGAGGTAATTTTGGATTAGTCTTAGCCTAACCAGCCTTTTCCTAGGCAAGCAGCCACAGCTCAAAGTGTGTGGTGATATATGAATACCTACAGAGTCTCTGCCTTCTCACACAGAGGTTGAAAGTATCATGTGGGCCTTTTTGTAATACGTTCCCACAGCCCAAAGCCGTAGAGCCAATCTTATGCTTTCTATCCTTTCTCACCCACGAGATATGTAAAATTTCCATGTGTTCTCAGACAATAAATAGGGCATTCATCATATCACAAAAAGATAAGGTGAGCCTTCCTGTAAACTGAGGTAAAAGGATACCAGAGAGGTGTTACATTTTCATCAGCTGTGTATCCTGAACTATGGGTAGCCACAATTCAGCTATCAATAAGCATGAGGGTAGTTGGTCTGTTGGCTCTGGCAGTTACACTAGACAAGGAGAGAAAGGAACCTTGGTGACAGCTGGATGTCACCTCTGTGAGGTATCTCCATAATTTCAGCAAATGGCTTCTACTGATTTACATCATATTCATCTGCTTACTAATGCTTACTGACCTTAGCAAACAAGGGCTTCCATCACTGAAAGGCCTTAAATAAAAAAACAGTAGCAACAACATTATAGAATTTGAGGTCTAAACACTGCCAAATGTAGTACCTTGTTTCGCGAAAGTATGATGTGACGGCTCAATGACAGATGTACAGCTGCATAACTGTATGTTAAGATATGTGTTTTCTGTTTTTCTGGTATCTAAAGTGAAGCAGTGTTAGTTTACACCTGAAAATTTAATATTAAATATTATGTGACTACTTTTAAAAGGATTATGATATATATAATATCTACTCCTCTAGAATTTTACATTTAAATAACTTGACAGCACTGGATGTTAAAAAAAAAAAAAAATCAGCTTTACATAATCCTATTTTAAAATATAACAAAATATAAGGGTAAAAATGGTATTAGATGCTTTGAAGACTTACTTTATAAGGACCTTTTTTTTTCTATAATTATTAAGATAGTTTGCTATACTCACAGCAGGTAATATTCCCATTCATTGTTTTTCAGCAAATAATTCAGAAGCAGATAACACAGGTAAAGCATTCATTTCCATATGACTTTCACTAATCCAGCTGTATTAATTTCATAAAATCCATAAGAAAGAGGTTTGTAATAGTAAAAAGGAATGAGAAGAGACTTTTCCCAATTCATTACGGGGAGTATAAAATCACAGAGGTAACTCTTTCCTCCCACTGCCCTGAAATATTCCCCTCACCAGGTGTTTTGACTTCTGCCATTCAGCTCTCTCTTAGATTTTAAACATACTCAATCAGCTTATATCATTGGTGTTACTGGGCAATTCCAAATAATTAGCACTCCACCCAAACCAAATTCTTTTCTTCTGTTGTCTGGACACATCTTATACTCCCTCTGACCCCATATGGAAGCACCAGTGCAGCCAAGAACAAAAAAAAAAGAAATGGTGAAGACTCAGTCTAATTCTGTTATAGAAGTTTTTCTTTTTCATTTGTTTATTCTTGCAAACTCACAGATTTTGCATTTTGCAGTCTAGTTTCAGTGACAGACAATAACTGCTACCCAGAAAGTTCCATACTTTGATAGGTTTTTAATAGAGTGTGAATAACTGCACACAAAGACTCCTCTTAGACCCACCATTTTCACTTTCTAAGCAAAATCCTACCCACCACTTAAACCCTGCCATTTCTGAATGGCCTTCAGGAGGTATCTGGATGATTTTAGTAAGTTTATTCCAGGCAAATCATATTTTTCATGCAATTGACTATGAGCAACCTCAGTGGGACTGAAAAGAACAATCTGGAGAGGGCTAATCTGAGATTCCTGAACCTTCTTGCTCAAGCTACACATGCATTATTGGCATAGGCTGGTTTGTTCCTGAGGAAATTGAAACATTTTCCAGCAGACATCTTGAAAATGGACCTGCAGCCCTTCAGGAAGCTAGTGGAAACTGGCATTGTAAGACAGATTGAATGATAGTCAGAGTGATGTTTCTACAGACATGAAATGTGAGCAATCAATGTAGATACATTCTATTATTCTTCAGTCTAGCTTCTTTCATGCCCCATTTTAATGTACTAGTAAAACTAATGAATTATTTTTCTTCTCAGTGAGATGGCATCTTTGGAGCAGGAAGTTTGTTTCTTAATGTAAAACTCAACAGCTTTCTTGGTAATTCTAAAGAAATGATCAGAGGATAATTTATATAGCATTCAATAGGCTATACAGACTCTTCAGCATTCCTGTTTCTGGCTCAAAAGAAGAAATCTTTAGTTATGGATGTGGGGCTATAATGTCTTTAGTATATAAATGACTTGCAGTACTCAGACTCACAGAAGTCCAGTATCAGTAGCACACGGAAGTCCTTGGGCATAGCTATGACCTAAGCACTGACTGCATTTTTCAGACTTGGCTATATTATGATTCATCAGATAACCTCTAAGTTGTAGATTTTCATTATTAATATTATTATTAGCAGCACTGTTCTACAATTGGTTATTTGAGTCAATTAAGTACTTAAGCCTGGGTCCATGGATTAATACATTTTCTGTTCCCCATTTAGGTTTTCTGGCACTAGGCATTATGCCTTGTTTTGTCCAAAACTCATTTGGCTGGCTATACAAGTTTCACATGGCTGTAGCACATCTTTCTTTCACAGTCTATCAAAGCATTTTTTTTGACTAGTGGTTCTTTTTGGTCACTTTAACTAGAGATTAATTTCACCCAATTTATGTAGGATCAGTGCTAAAGTCTGCTATCACTACCCTAGACTTAAACTACTGCAAAACCTTCCAAGAGTAAATAGCATCAGGTTTCATGTTTTATTTTCAGGCTTTTAATGCAAAATCCTCCTTTCATGTCTCTGTTGAGTCTGCTTGAATGAGCTGTGTATTACCAGTTGCTTTACCATCTGTCTCAGTTTAGTGTCTTTGACAAATTCCAATCTGTCCTGAGGAAAAATCAGAGTACTGAAACCATTCCACATTACATTATTAGGTATATTTTATTAACACTGTCTCTTTATCGAAACAAAAAAATCTTTACACTCCGTAACTCTCCTGCCAGCAAAATCAGCAGAGCCCTACAACTTAGATTCAGACATTCTGAATGGCTTCACGCACTTCACCTTGCATTCCCTCCCATCTTCTGAATTTTCACCAGGTACAAAAGTGAGGGTTTTCCTCTTTAAACTTTAACCTTTCATAATCTCTCAGGACATTACCTACACAATCTATACAGCATATAAACTCCATGAGCCCTTTCACTTTTAAACTGCCTAATCCTTACCCACACTGAAAGTGCACTGAGAATTTCAGTTATGATAGACATGCTGATTTTGTTCCTTAGCCTGTCCCAAAAGATTTTACTGTGTTAATTATCCTAACTTTAAAATCTCATAAAACCAAATCCAGAAAGGCAACACTCCCACAAATGTAGCTTGTATTCTGTCACAAGTCTTTTGTCAGGATATTGCAGAGTTTATGCCTATAGTTTAATATATTTTACAAATTCTTGTATGGAGTATGTTACAAAAGTGGTGAGCCCAGTCATATTTTGGGTTTCACAGGCTATTTGTTTCATTGTTTTCTTCATTTTTTGTATGTGGTTGCCCATCTCCCCCTCCCCAAACTTCTGTATCCTCCTCACCCCATCCCTCCACAATCCTTCTTGCAGGAAGTTTAATTACAGAACTGCCTATTCCCAAGTAAATAGAGGGCTGCACTATGCAAACAATAAAGATCTCTTATATTGTAAAGATCTTTTGTAACTGTTGGCTACGACTGACAGCCCTTAAGGGAACAGGAGAGAAAATACAGGCTGCTGCCCAGAACTTCTTGTTTTACTAGAAATTAGTTTGAGGCTATGTCTTTTGAGTAGCATCCCAGATCTACCATCTATCCATTCCAAATTAGTGGGGAAAATACGCCTTTTTCTACATATCAGTTAATTAATCAGAAATACAATCCTAACAGGTCCTGACAATGCAGAAACCCTGCTGTGCTGGTTGCTCAGCAAATCTTAGCACCAACTGCCTCAATACCCCTGCAGCACCTGCTGCCAGAATTACTGCTAGGCAAGAATTTGAATTGTAGTTTTCTTAAACTGGTCTTGTCGTCTCCTGCTTGGGAATTGTTCTCTTCCACAAACATCCCAAATGTCACTTGTTTAAAAGAAAACTAACAAACAAACCCCACCAAAACAAAATGCATATCATGAGCATATCAGTTTCTAACTGCATGCAGGTAAGTAATTCAGTAAGGATGTGTTAGCTCTAACATGTCACATATATACTTTTAAAAGGTGGAATGACCATTTTTGGCCTTCACTCCCCACACACAGCCAATGGATGGCTTCATGCCATTACTGGGCAACTGAATGCTGGCTGAAGCACCCTTGTGGCAGGGTGTCTTGGCATCACCTGGTATTATGGCTGTAATGACATGATCATCATCCTCAGAAGTAAAAGTCACAGAATTTAAATCATTCTCAAAATTGCTATATATGAAGTATTTAGAAAGTTAAGGACAAATTATTATTATTATTTTTTTATTTCAACTACTAACCAATAAATGTAAAAAAATACCAACAACAAAACAAAAATAACCCTCTTTATCCCCCCACATTAAAGCAATAGTTTTTGTAACATTCAAAACAGTGGAAACTATTTACCGTATATTACTATTAGTGAAGAAAAGCAAATTTAATTTAAAATCATGTTTTTCAAAATCCCTTATGGATGCCAGATAACTCAAGCTTAAACAAATATAAAACCCCCTCATTTAAAATGGAGAATAATACAGACAGAGCTCAATTATTGAGATATTAAGGGCAACATTCAATCTGAGATACATTTAAGCATCTGTGCCTCCTGGAGATTTTTACATGACAAGGCTTTAGATAAACATGTTTTTGCAAACAGCAACTATCATATCTGATCACATAATCTCTGTAAGAAGCAGTATGTCAGCAAATACTTCTGATTATTTAAAATATATAATTGTAATTTACTAGGCAGGTCTTCCTCAGAACAATCACAAATTTTTCAAGAATTAATACCCATATACAAAAAGCATTTAGATGATCTGTTACAAATCTCTGAATAATAGTTAAAAAAAAAAAAAATAAAAATCACCCCTTTCTGTGATAAAGCCCAGTTTACATTCTGGGACATACTAGTAGTGGAGGAGCTGCCTTTCTACAACACTCAGCTTGCAGGGGAAACTGCAGCTGCCAAGGACACACAGGGTAGGAATCACCTCACCTAACTTTAACTATCGAGACATTAGACGCCTAATTTAAGCTAATCATCTGGGTTCCCTCTACAGGTAATGGAGATAAGCATTCCCAGAGGGAGATTCGTCCTGTTTGTCTTTTAGATGCTTGTAGATGGATAAATTCAAGAAAGATAGCTTCACTGCTAGCCTGATAATCTGCCTTCAGCGATGCACAGTTTCCACATTCAATGAAATTAAGCCAGAACTGAGATAATGTCTTTATTTTGTCATTTAGCCTTTAATTTTCCCTCTGATCCAGCTTTTTCTTCAGTTTCTTCCATGAACATCAACGGTCACTGCACTTTAATTTTTCTTACACTGGACTATGTTTTTCTGGAACCAGGAGAACTGCAACCAACATTAATATGTTGCTGCTCTTCATTTACATGCATGTGCTCTAAATTTAAGTAATGTTCTGAGCAGATAGATATGATAGGAGTATCGACAGCTATTGTGCTTTCTGGGTCTACTCTATACCCTTCAAATGTGAAAAAATCTGTGACAACATTAAGGCAGTCAAGGTATATAGATGAATGGCAAAATATATTTACTATTCAAAGAAGTAAAACAACAAACAATAAGGAACTCAAACAACAAAAAAATAACGAAGAAATACCATTAGGATCCTCACTTTCACATGTGTGAGCCCAGGTAACCACACGTGCTTTGAGGCCTCTGTGCTTCAGAATATTGAAAAATTCCTAAAGGTGAAGCCTGGCCTTAACTATCTTGCATTTAGGGTTTGTGAGTTCTCAGCAATACCAGCATTGCTGCATCGCACCTTTAATCACCAAGCCCTTAGAAACAATAGCCAAGATTTATAAGGAAGAAGGTGTCTCTAAAAGAATAGACTCCTAAATTCATTTAGACTCCTAAATTCATAGCTGGGTGCCTAAAGTAGCAGTACAACTGACAAGCACCCTGTGCAGCTGCCCACAGATGCTCACCCCAGTAGTGAGGCACTTAGCATTTGTTATAACACAAAATTGGTGTTTATTAATCAAGAGTGTTCCAACGGCTACTTGAAGTGCCTTGGCTGAGTGCTCGTGTGCACTAATTTTGACTACTGGGCATGCAGTCTACTCTGCGTCTTATTTCTACAGCATTTCTAGAAAAATTAGTTTTAATAGTTAAAAAACCGTCTCGAGCTGCATACAAGAAAATAACTCCATTTCTACTGAATGACAATCTAATATGAAATAAGAATATTCACCTTTTTTTCTTACTCTGCCCAAATCCAGGCAATAAATTAGGCTTCTCAGCATGACTGTAAAGTGCTGTGAATTGTATAAACAATCATATATGGACACTGAAAAATAACCCTTATGCACATTGCATTATAGTTCCAAAAATATATTTACAGTCTATTACAAAGATTACAAATGGAAGTGTCTATGTAACGGGATTATGTTATTTAAAAGCTTTTTACAGATTTTCTTTAACAAAAGCAGGAGGGACAAAAACTTAGTATAACGAAAATGATTTTTCTACAAAACAAATAAATAAAATGACAAATATAACACTGTACAGTGATCTAAAAAGGGGGAGAAAAAAGGAGGATGAAAATGATGCATTTAAGTTTTTGATAACTATCTTTGGTCCTAAATGTGGGAAAACACATTATGTAGCACTGAATATACATGTTTGTTTGTGATGCTCTGCAAGTAAAATAGAAAAATATAGTGCATTTTCAATGTTTTCAGAGCTCACTACACATAAATATGTGTACAAAACAAGACAGTATAAATAAAATTTACAAGTTGTACAAAGGAACATTTACAGGGTTTTTCTTTTGTTTTTATTTTTTTTGTGTGGATGCCCACATTATCAAACAAGACCAATTTATGACTGATCCCTGGGATCTTTCTCTATCAAACTCAATAGAAGCAGCCCAATTCTCTTTGGAAGTACAGCATTTCATTGCTGGGGTAGTTCACAATTTTCAGATTTTTTTTTTAAAGCGTTTCTCTCTGATTCACATATATTCCTGCAATATCTGGAGAGACACTGTTCATTATTGCTTATAGTAGTTAAATATTTTAATCAAACAAAATTTATCTATAAATGGTGTAAAGATATTCCATTGAGCAACTACTCTTGCATCTGTGCTCCTGATGAATGACTGCTGTGTCTGTGTGAGCACACATGTGCATAACTGTTCAGAGGAGCAAAAGCTTATGAAAAAATTGAAAATTTTGAACTGCCCCTTGCCTCATGCTCTACAGTTCTCATATAAAACCTATGTCCTCATTCTGACAGCTGGACTGTATACGGCTTAAGCTCATATAAAATATATGCCAGCTATTTCGCTCAGATTTGCTAATGCAGAGTACTGAAAAAAAAAGTGATGTGCTCAGATTAAACAGTTTAGGTAACACTGGAGAACTGCACCTGTGTTCTGAGACACTCCTACAATCACTTGTCCATTCAATGCAGTATCTCAGCAGGTTTACATTTGTAGATCTACATCTTAGAATATATCTCACTTTAACTCTAGTCCATTAAAATCATCTTGCAAATAATTTGCTAAAAGTGCCTAGAACTACTTAGGGGTCATTATTGCTTTTCTTTTTTCTTTTTTTTTTTTTTTTCTCTTTTGATTTTCTTTTAAAAGATAGTATATGTGTAACTTTAAAAAATTCTTTAAAAAATATCAGAGCTCTTGGCACCTTGCATTTTCCTGACTCCCTGCCAATTAGCTAGCCATGTCAATACGGTGCTGATCTAACAAAAGTAAATGGCACAAAAGGATACCAAAGTTCGGACAGTTATACATTGCTTGGTCATGCTTCTTAAATCCCTAGGAACTCAAATAATCCTTCAGAGGTACCCAGTGTAGTAATGTGTCATAGAATTAGCACTAAAAAGGTCCAAAGATATAAACATCATACTAAAAGAAAGTCCTTATGAAGAATAAACACAAATGATTAAAAAAAGATTCAGAAATCACAGATTTAAGGAAAATATCTTGTTGAATTCAACAATAATATCATGATTTTATCTGACAAATATATTCTTTTTTAAATTTTTTATGTACATTTAAAAAGTCTATTAGATAAAAAGGAGGTTAGAGAGCTCAAGGTGTTTGTATGTTTCAGGTAGTACTTTGTTTATTGTCACTGCTGTTTTCCTTGCCACCACTGGTGGATCCTAATTCCCTTTTCATAAATTCTGGTGGCACTTAGGAGTTCAAGTCTGTAGGTGCTTCTTGTAGCTCTTCTATTCACTGCAGGAAGGACCCAGGAAATCAAGTGTCTTCTAGCAGCACTTCATATATACTGAAGGCCAGTGCTGTTCTCTCAGTCTGTCACCTCCCTCATAAGGGAGAAATGTCTATCACACTTGGATGCCAGTGCCGTGTAAATGTAGCATTTGTGCTCTCATAGTCTGAATGCTGCTCATGATTTTCTTTTGATGACCAACCAACGTGATCCCTAAACTCATCACATCCCTGGGAAAGATAAATGCGTACATTGTTAATTTTTCAACTTAGACTGCTATTGTATGGTATTCAACTGTGAGTCAAAGCTACAAAGTGGTCTGCGCTACAGGTTTCTAACATTGAGGCTACACTGAAACCTCAGCTCAGTACTGTGAAGTTCGTATAGGAACTGTTCAACTTCTCAGCGAAGAGTGCAATTACATGTCAACTGCCATGTAATTACACTGCACGTATCTCCACATCTAAGAATGAGGCCAGTATGTTTTCACTACGATAATCTTTCATTGTGGCTCTTAGGGACACCCGAAGAAAGAGACACTCCTCTTGTAAAATACTTCAGGTGGCTTCCAGGACCAAGTAATGCATAAATACAAGATTTTGGGGATCACATTCTGACTTCTAAAGAGATGCCTAGAGAAACCCTTTGCATATTCACCCATACCCATCATGCAAATGAAAGAGCAGCTGTTTCAATTCCACTGCTACTACTGCTACTTGACCTAGTAGAAGCTTGTGGGCTCTAATGACACTTCTCCAGCTATAGGCTGAGACCCCTACTAATACCAGGCAGATGAGAGTAGGGTTGCAAACTTGAGATTATTGTTTAGAAACTTGCATAGAAAACTGCTGCTCTCTGTAAGAGGAATTATATGTGTTTGGCAACCACCAGGATAAGAATGATGTTTGCAGGGTGCCAAGAAGACCTGTTTAAGATGGCAGTACCAATACAGGCCATGCTTGCCTTCAGAAAATTGTTTTGCTTCTATAGACTTATCGTGATGCAAAGTCATTTCTTGCAGGACACAGACAGCCCCCAGCCAATTAGAAGAAAATTCCACATCTTCCTAGTACAAGCCTGGAAAAAAGTACCAATTAGGTAGTGGAGGCGAAGTGGTTATTTTCCTATACACACATACTTTGAAATTGGTCACAGTCTCCCTCAAATTCTAGGCCCTTGCTGTTATTTCAATTGGTCTCAAAGGCAGGGAAAAAGGTGATGCCATCATGGGATGCTCTAATATAACATCAGCTGTTAAACTTGCTGGCTTACCCCCAAGTACCATGTTTGTACTCAGGATGAAGTTTTGGAGTTGAACATTGTGTATTATTTTACCTAGAAATTCCCTAAATGCAAGTTAAACATGCCCAGTACTAACTTACTCAATAGTCATCCTGGCAACTGATTCAAGAGAGTTGTAGCCTGCTGCTGTGAAATTATCCTTATATCTTTCCATCTTAATAGCTTGTAACCATTCGCCTACGGAGCAGAAAGTGGTAAAATCGGGAGTGTTCTGGTCCAGAAGAAGGCTAATTGGTCTACGGAGAAGGAAAAAGGAAAGTAAGTTGTTTCCAAAGAGTGTAAAACATCAGGGAGTATTTAGCAAGGTGAGAGTCAAATAAGTCTGGGGTATTAAAAACGTCAAGAGTAGAATGTAACTGGCCTTTACACACAGTTCAGATTATTCTATGAGTAGTTCTTGACTACTCTGTAGTTGACAGTATGTACTTCCTAAGCTTATTCATGTAAAAGATGAAAGGTCAGATTAAGCAAAATCAGCCTAACGGGTTATTGTCACCAACAGAAAATCAACCTTATTACCTAGCACGACAAAAGCTGCAACTACAGTTGCTGAGTAAAATAAAGATGATATTCTTTTAGGCATCTTAGGTAATATAGAAGTCACTACTCTCATTATTCAATTGGATGGGACAAAACAGACAAGGAAAGAGCAGAGACACAAAGTTGCTTAAGGTCACACAAGCATATCAGTCAGTAGAAGAACTGAGAATGAAACACAGGCCAGTTGATTCCTCAGTGCAGTGACCTAGCTAGCAGATCAAAGATTACCATGATTAAATAATTCCTGAAATTACTAAGAAGCCATTAAAAGCTACACCATGAAATACAATGAGATGTAATCACTGAAAGGAGTAAAAGCCAGAAAATGATAGGTAAAAATCTAGAGTATAGCACGTCAAAGTACATTGACAGAGTATGAGTATTATTAATTACAATTTCTACTGTGCAGTTCCTAGGGCAAGGGATGCATCACACAAAACTACAATAGATGACGACCCTTGCCCTTCAGACTTCACAATTTTAAGAAACAAGGAAAACAAAAGCTGCTAGTGGTGAGAGAGTCAAGAGTGATGAGCAGGCAGTAGTTTGCTGAGAAATGTGTTAGTTAGATGTTATTTACTTTATTTATTTTGCGTATTTTTTAAGAAATTCCTTTTTCATCATGGTAAAAAAAGAAAGGCAAATGAGGGAAAGGAAGAACAGGGAACAGAAGGAAGAAGGAACTGAGAGACACATGGAGTAAGCATGAACTAGAACCAGCGACCAAGAATATTCAGGTGCATTCATCATCATAAGAACACATTCTAGAACTTTTCTTACCTGCTACAGGTTCCCAGCGGGGTTTTCAAGCTGTTTGGGTTTCTAATCATTTTGTCCAGAATACCAACTATCTGCTCAAACTTTGGCCTTTCACCACGTTCCTTCTGCCAACAATCCAGCATCAGCTGGTGCAGTCCTGCTGGGCAGTCCATTGGTGCTGGCAAACGATAGCCTTCTTCAATTGCTTTTATAACCTAGTAGCCAACACAATTAACCATTGTTCATCAAGGGATATTTAAAGAATGTATACTGCTACCAAGTTCAAGAAATAAAAGGGGAAAAAAAAATCAGTAAATTAAAATTTGCCATTGTGGTTGCAGAAATATGAGTCTGTTGTTTTGATACTAGCCTTCATGTTTTCAAATAATTTCCCTGACTTTGCTTGAGCTTATTAAGAATATTATTCTATATGTGCAGAACATAGCTATATTACCTAGTCAAGTGAGCAGCAGGGAACAACAATTAAATTCACCTAGGGAGCAACAGATAGATTGATAAATGGAGCTATTTCAGAAAGCATTATTACTTGCCCCAAGGCTTTTATGAAAGAGTGTGTGGTAGAGAGAACTGACTTGTAAATGGATAGGGATCTGTGCATGCACATATAATATACAAAAAGCCTGAAGATATTATAAACGGATCCAAGAAAAATGTTTATCAGACAGAAATTGTTAGGGGAAAAAAGTTGTATTTTATGTCTAGCCATGCTATATTAATGATAAAGTAGCAGAAATCTGACGTGAGAGAGGAAGACCTGGCTGAATGGTATTTTAATATATCAGCTAAACAGAAAGTTAGATTTAATAAGAGATGCTGCTAGGTGATGATATCATTGAAGGAGAGCATAAAATGTCTGAACCAAGAATTACACCCACCCATTGACTTCCTTAGCCAAGTCCATTTGGATTTAAACAGAAAATAAAAATGGGTAAAGTAAAATCACAGGAAACTGCTGAAGACCTTGAGGGCAGGATAAGAAAGCACATCAGGAAGCAAGGCAGGTAATAAAGGCTTGTGAAAAAGGACTAAAACACTGTTCATGGGGGATTTCAAGTATACTGACATTGACTGACATGGCACTATTAGAATTGCTAAGAAAGAGAGCTTGTTTCTTAAGGGCAGTGCACAGGACTTTATTCTCCCTCAGTTTGTACAGAAAGCAAGGTTAGAAACTGTTCTGGTTATAGCCCTGGGAAGTAGACCTGGCATGATAAATAAAGTTGGTGATTATCTAGGATTTAGTGAAAATAATACCTTCAGATAGATAGAAAATATTCCATAGGTTGTGTGAGAAGATGCAAAAGTAGTGGACTGCAAGAGAGACAGAACTGCAAAGAATACAAAATTACCGTCAAAAAACTGGCTGAAACCCATGATTGCATCAAAACCTTTTGCAGAAAAGAAGCTCTTTAAAAAGAGAACATATAGCACAGTGGCAGGGCACTTACTGAAGGTTTGTGTCACAAAATGCCTTCTGACCTCAGGGAAACTGCACCATCTCTCTGGACCTCAGCTTCCTATCTGAACATTCAGAATGACAGCGCTATCTGACAACTCAAAAATGACTGAAATATATTCAGTTCCTGCAGTAACATAGACACCTTGAAGAATGAGTGTGGTGCCCTTTTAGAGACAGGGACATTATCTCTCAGGGTAGGGAGAGAGGATTTCTGCGGAAGAACAAGGAAAATGGAAGAACAGTACTACGCAGGAAAGAGAACATTAAAAGTAAAATGTTCTTTAGATATTTAGATAAATGATACTTTAGAGCACTATTAAGAGGAAAAAAAACAAAAGAACAACTCCTTACAGTAAAGGAATGGAGTAAAAATGAAAAATAAGCTACAGTGTGTTTAGGACAACTGGTGTGTTATGGAAAGCAATGCAGAAATTTTTGACCTTCTAAAAGGTAAAAGGTATTAAACCCTTTATGCATACTACATATGATTTACCACAAAAGAAGCAGTTGCATAAGAGGTCAGAAGGCAAAGACCTCCAATGAGGAATGAAAAAGTAGATAACAGCAAGAGCAACACAATCATCAAAATATCTAAGATCCTCAGAACTGGCAAACCACCTAGATAAGACTATATAAGTGTATGGGTTAGTGAAAATATGAACAAAAGGATCATGAGCAGGACTTTTTCACATTCATTATGAGCTGCAGAGAAATTTGAAGAGAGTTAGGAATCAAGATGGAAATTTTTAAAAAGATTTTGGGATACTGCAGAATCAGTTTCTCTGATGTGTGTTCTGAGCAAGAAGGGTGAAACTGAGAAACATAAAATAATGAGTTAGCTACAGATGGATAGAACTTCTGGAAATGTCCAAAACATTGAAAAAAAAAAGTATTCTAAAATATTGGTAAGCAAAGTTTATTTAAAAAAAAAAAAAATTATACAAAACTTGGGCATTTCAAAGGGTACTACAAGTGTCTACTCTGGTAAGAAAAGCGGGAATGGGGTTCCAAAAGTCTGTATTCCTTTTTTTTTAAATAAGTAAAGCTACATAGAGAACACAGCTAGAGTTTTTACTAATATTTATAATTGATCACATTATTAATTTATATTATTATATTTATATTATTGACATTTCCCACAATATGTATTTCAAATTCTGCTTTTGCTGCAAGAAGAGAAAAAGTGAGTACTGGTAAGGGTCAAGTGCGCTTTTATCATAATCAGGCTATCTGAAGATGTAAAGTAGATTATAGAAGAGCGCCAGGTCTGTTTACTGTATACACCAGTTGCTTAACAAGAAGTATTAAATACAGTTCACAGGACAACATAATGTTATCACTCTGCTTCTGGGTATATAATAATTTTACAAATTAATAATCATAAGAATGGTAATAAATCCAGGAGTAAAGCAAAGAAAAAGTATGTAAACCTAAGTTCTTGTCCTCTTCTGCAAAACTAATCTGCACTAGGGTCAGTAACAGAATGACAGTGAGGACTAGGCAGACAGCAGCAGTCTAATAGGGTAAAGTGCAGAGGTCTGAGGGTTTCTGTTACCAGCAAGGATTAAGCTGAGGGGAACCCACTGCTCAGAGAAGTTGAGGGGACTCTGCTTACCACCTGTGCTCAGCCTACTGTTCCTCTGTGGGGAGCTTGTAGGATGAGTGTTTTTGTGGTGCACCCTTGCTCCAGGCACTGCTAAAAGGAGGACTTTTTAAAAGGGGTCACAATACAAATTTGTATCCTCCTTAATGTAAAACAATGACTTAAATGAAGAGGGGCAAAATTAAGCACATGACATCTAAAGATCCAAAGTGAGGGAGACATTTTTTTTGAGACCTGGTCTATGACTACCCCCACATCCACTTTGAGGCAAAATTATACATTTAAGATATATAAACTACCTGAGTGTATATGCAAAACTATAAGAGACACAGCTAGCATTTTTTATTCCTGTTAAACATTCCCCTTGGTAACTGTGAAGAAGAATAAAAAACTAATTATAAGATGGTTCTATATTTTTGAATGATAGATTTATCTATGGGATTGGTAGGATGTGTATATGTTTTGGGAGGACATGCTTGAAGATCACAGTTTACAGGAATATTTTAAATTATTTTACCAAATAAGTGATGCATCTTTTTACTAGGTGCTATTGAAGATTAATATGTAAGATTCTAAAAAGAGACAAAACTGCAAGAACTGGTAATTATCTGTTTTATGAAAAGGGTTCTGTCATATGCTTTCCCCGCAGTTTTCAAAAGAGAAAATACTTTTCAAAATCCAAGAAGAAGCACAAAGATACCAAAATTTCTCCTCTATTTAAAAGTTTTTCCTTACTGTTCCCTGAAAGATAGGTAAAGTTTGCCTTTGAGGCATCTTATATTCCTGTCAGACTTCTTTTATGTTTGAGTCTGGTACAGAAGGAAGGTGTCAAAAGAAATGAAATTCTACTGGGTGTCTGGGGAATGTAAATATTTCTCTTTCTCTGCCCCAAGGACTTGTTTGCCCATATTTTGACAGTCCATGAAATCTTTGACACTGAGACCTGTCAAATATTAACAATTTTGCACTGTGCCAAACTGACTCATCATTTACACTTTTATCTTCTTTTATTTCAACTTTGATGTTGATTTAGAGATACAGGTAAAAAGTGAAAGCTTTGTAACTGCTTCATTCTGTTAGAACCCTACATTATTTCAATAAATCTTATTTCTAAACCAATATTTTAGGCATATATAGTGAAAACATATGCACGTGTTTACAGTATGTAATTTTTGTTTTCCTAACCTGTACACATGCTCACAAATAGGCAACATATAACCTACATCTTGATTTGACATGTCCCAGTAAGGTCGTTCTCCATAGGACATTACTTCCCACATAACTATTCCATAACTCCACACATCACTTGCTGATGTAAATTTGCGATACTGGATGGCCTCTGGAGCTGTCCATCTCACTGGAATTTTTCCACCCTATTAAAAAAAAAAAAAAAAAAAGAAGAAGAAAATAGAAAAGAAGAAAATTTTTGTTTTTACAGAACCACAGAATCATAGAATGGTTGGGATTTGAAGGCACCTCTGGAGATCGAGTCCAACCCTGCTGCTAAAGCAGGTTCACCTGCGGCAGCTTAAAGCAGGTTCACCTACTGCAGGCTGCACAGCATCATATCCAGGTGGGTTCTGAATAGTTACGGAGAAGGAGACTCCACAGCCACTCTGGGCAGCTTTTTCCAGTGCTGTCATACTCAAAGTAAATAAGTTTTTCCTCATATTCAAATTAAACCTCCTGGTTTTGGCCTGTGCCCCGTTGCTCCTCATCCTGTCACTGGGCATCACTGAAAAGAGTCTGGATCATCCTCTTGACACCTGCCCTTATGAGATTTGTATGCATTCATAAGATCCTGTCTCGGTCATCTCTTTTCCAGGCTAAACAGGCTTAGCACTATCAGTGTTTCCTCCTAAGAGAGATACTTCAGTCCTCTAATCACTCTCTAGTAGTTTTCCACTGCACTGTCTCCAGTAGCTCCTTGTCTTTCTTGAGCTGGGGAGAACAGAACCGGACGCAGTACTGCAGATGTAGCCTCACCAGGGCAAAGCAGAAGGAGAAGATAACTTCTCTCACCCTGCTGGCAACATCTTCCTAATGCGCCCTAAGCTACCACTGGACTTTTTGGCCACAAGGACACATTGCTGGCTCACAGTTAACACGCTGTCCACCAGAACTGAGAGGTCCTTCTCCTCAGAGCTGCTCTGCAGTATCTCAACCCCTAGCCTGTACTGGTCCATGGGGTTATTCCTCCTTGAACTTGTTGTGTGCAGGGTCCTACACCTAGGACCCTGCTTCTAGGGTCTTCTCTTCATTAAGCTCCTCCACAAAACTTCCATATCATCTTCCATAGAGTGCATTTGTAATTACTTCCATCAACATCAAAAGCAGCACTTATATCAAATACTATAGTTCACCATTTGCAGAATTTTCAAAGGAGTCTAAGGAAGTTTAGGCTCTGAAAACATTTGGACCACAGAAAGTTAGATACCTGTCTATGCTAAGCTGGATGCATATTTCTGGAAGTGCTTATCCCTCCAGTGATTTTCAAAGGCTGCTTAGATGTCTGATTTACACTAGTCATTTAACTGTTGGCTGTCTGAGTTAGGTGAGGGGAATGTCATCCTGTGCATATAAATCCCTTTGTCATGTGGCTCCTTTGAAATCTTGGTTTGACATTTTTAAACCAAGATCCCACTTTGTGCCAAGCAGCAGGAGTGACAGCCATGAATGGGGCTGTGTTTTTTTTGGATCCCTGTGCCTGTCGGAGCAGATTCCAGGGGCCCCTCCTTCTGTCAGCATGAGAAAATAGGTACAGCAAGGCCCCACAGGTGGGAAAGTCAAGCTGGCTCAACAAAACAATAAAGAGCATAGTGAGCCCGATGAATGCTTATTTGAGAAAAGCACCACCCAAAAGCAAGGGAAGATGCAGAATTTGAGCTTTGTCACAGTCTAGCCTCAAAATAGCCAACATTCTGGTGAGATAAAATATAATCTTAAAACTAGCAATAGCCTACAAGTATTTTAACTGATTCATAATAAATGAGATTATTAATTTTTTTCTGGGTAAAACTTCTGTATTTGTTCAAACAGAAAATTATGAAGACCGGAACAATGAAGATAATGGGCAAAATTTTTAGAATTTTACCAAATAAAAATTTATGTTCTTACAAAAATATCAATCCCAAATTAGAGTCAGATTTCTGCAAAGTCTCTTTTCCTTTTGACTGGTTAACATTTCTCAACCAATTAATATATTACTCTCATCTATACCCTCTAGAAGTTATGCTTCTTCTTAATAAACACATCACAAAACTATCAAAACCCATCAATTTCTCTTACGGTAGTAGTGTAGACAGCCTCTGGATCATCTTCTATAACTCTGGAAAGGCCAAAGTCTGACACTTTACAAACAAGGTTGCTGTTGACAAGAATATTGCGTGCTGCAAGATCCCTGTGTACATATCCCATATCAGCCAAATATCTCATTCCAGCAGCAATTCCTCTCAACATTCCTACTAGCTGAATGACTGTAAATTGCCCATCATGTTTCTGGAGGGAAGAAAGGAGCAGCAATTCTTGTTAGTATAGCTGAGAAGAGAAATAAGAATCAGTTTTACAACTTCAGCTTTCTACTTATTTACTACTTCTGTGGCAATTCCTCCTGGGGCAAAGAAACTCACTTCAAACACAAGTTTTATTTTCTTCAGAGACAAAGCAGTACATTCAGTTAAGAAATGTGTGAGTAGTTAATGTACTAGAAGTAACAAAACTTGCTAATCACTATAAATTTCTGGCCAAGTCCTGGCAAGTCTTTTTGAACAGAGATTACCTGATGCTCAGCTCTTTATTTTACCTCTATGCTCTTCAACTCTCAGCATAATAATATCAAGAAAATAAGAACTATCTCCTTCTGGAACCTTAGCTACTGATAATTTTATTCATAGTTTGGAGTTTATCAAACAAACATATAAGTTTTCTGTTCTCTATAGAGCATTTATGCATCATCTTGCACTGTCTTGTACATGTGGTAAGGACTTAGAACTAGCCAGTTCAGAACACACATTCAAAAAATGTCAAATTTTTGTGAACTTGCATTTCTTTTTCCTTTGTTCTTCTCTTAAACACAACCATAGTTTATTTAAGAATTCTTGTATGATGATTTCCACCATCCTGACACAATAAACTTTGCTCCCAAAAGGCAGAACATTAGGCTTCAGGTATCTGTGATTTTAAGTTCAGCTGGCGCAATAATAAAACCACCATGTCTATGCCAAATTAAATCACTTAAATTCCTAGATTGTTCTCATGTGATCCTCTTTGTTACTCTTATTTCTGACCTGGTTTTATTGAAATAATGTAGAGAAGTGCTAGTATCTGTAAAGCTCCATTTCAGCCTGGAAACAGTTTTAATGATATGAGTATTACGCATGTATATATATATATATATATGCACATATGTAAAACTGTATTTTTAAAAGTGATTATGTATAATATACATATAGCTCACTTAATATGTTTATATGCTTTCAGTTTTCTACTCACCCTAAGAAATGCATCTAAGGCCCCATTCTCCATGTATTCTATTACAATCATGACTGGTTTCCCTGAAAGAAAAGAAGACATTTTGTTTGAGAAACTGTAACACAAATGGAGTGCTTTTTTTTGATAAAACAGACATTATTCTTTTGAAGAACTGAATCACTGAAACAGCGAACATTTCTGAGGCCTCCAGCACTGTTACTGAGCTCTAATAGGTTCTTATATGTCTGCATGGAACTTGGTCACGATTCACAAAATTAAACCACAAAAATCAAAATGTCAGTGTGCTCTCCTAACTCCTGTTGTGTGAACAGGACTCTGGAATAATGACACTTCAGATAATATGAAAGGACATTAGAAATCTTATCTCTCTGCATGGTGTTTGAGGGTAAATGAAACTGGAAAAATACGAGTTCAAAACACTTCATCTTTTACTCATGTGTGCGTCTTAATTTTTTCCCCAAGTTGTAGCATAAAGTAAGTATTGTTTCAGTTAGTTACATATCAGGAGAAAATCCACTAGGAGTGTGCAGCCTGTTTATAATTTGAATCTTTTGACAACGAATAAGCTAAAGTATTTCTGTCATTATGCTGTTATTTGACATACAGATTGATATTCTGCTTACCTCTGGTAACAACCCCTTCTAAGTGAACAACGTTGGGGTGGTCAAACTGGCCCATGATGCTTGCTTCACACAGGAAATCTCTCCTTTGCTTTTCAGTGTAGCCAACTTTCAAAGTTTTTATGGCTACTGCAACATCTCTCTTGCCAGGAAGTTTTAGACGCCCACTGCAGACTTCACCAAACTCTCCTAAAATGGATTAGATCAAATCTGAATTACTCTGACTATAATATCAATATTCTTTTTAGGTCTTGATTCAACTAGACACCTAAGTATGTGTTTAAACTTTAAATGTGATGTTCACATTTGAGATGGATTACTTAGGAACAGAAAGACAGACATGTGCTTTACATGAATTGCTGACTAAGTACCTTACAGAGTAAACAAGGTTAAAGTAATCTAGAGGACTGTTTTTTGAATCTTTTAAAAGACTTGTTAGTAATTTATTACCTTTTTTTTGGTTTTTTTTTTTGTTTTTTTTTTTTTCAAAAATAGGAAATAAAAGTGAAGCGGCTTTCATAAGAAAATACTATTACAGAAAAAGTAATATAATTTCTAAGTGAAAATGTCATTCTGTTCTACATGGTTTCCTTACTGTCCTTACATCTGATTTTTTTTTTTTTTTTCATTTGAAAACGAAGGTCTTTCAGAGCTGCTTTTAATTTAACATCATTATGGTGTTAAATGAAGCACTACATTATTACCTTCAAGTAGGATAATTTACTTTGCAGATTATGAAATGAAAGGTGTGACTTGTTACATTAAACAAACAGAAGAAAATGCTGAAAGTTTGTAGAAAGTTCTAAACTAACAGACAATTGGAACTTGAATAATCATATGAAAAAAAATGGCCAAACAGCCTGCAAAAATACCAAAAATCCCACCCCTGGTAGTTTGTGAGAGAAGTAATCAGGAAAGAGGATGAAGCACGTGAGATGTGGACCTGAATGGCAATACATCTACCTCACTATTATTGAGATTGTGGACGATTTAAGGATTGTCCCAGCCATGTCAGCAGAGAGACTCCCCCTTATTCTGTATCCAGGAAATAAAATCTCTTGGGACATATAGGAGAAAAGGGTAGCAACATACCTTCTACTGAATAAAGTGGAACATCTCTTTAAAAAGACAGATTAATCAAAAAAAAAATTTAACAACCTGGCACTTTGCAAATTGATCTGGAGTATGATAGATGAAGATCCAAGTCCCTCCTCCAAAGCAAATAAAGTTTTAAATTTATCTCCTGCATACCTGTGGAGTTTCTTAACTTTAAGCTATTGAGCATACATAAGTATGCTGATAGACCTACATCCAAGACATGTTTTAGGGTAAGTGCTGAAAAAAAAATGACTAAATCAGGAAAGACTAACACAGAGAGTTTGTGGACTGGCTGTGTGACAATGGACATTTTTTGAGCAATCCAGAGGCCTTGGTGTTAGGTAGTTTGAATAAGAACAGTCACACAGTCGAGATAAACTGAAAGCCTGGATGAAGGAATACAGAAGCACCACCTGCAAGGACACTGAAATCAGGGAAAGAAAAAAGGAACTGAGAAGCATATTGTAAAGACACAATAGTGAACTGTGAGCAAACTTTAAGGGCTAGGTTCTCAGATGCTTAATTTAACCAATTGTAACTAGTTGCTGTGTGCTTCATTGTGCACATATCCAATCTTAATACTGCAAGCCATTGATCAATGTATCCACTAATACAGCAAGTTATTGTACAGGTATCCAAGTATAATATACTAAGTATCTCATGGTAATACAGCAAACTATTGAATTAATACAGCTAGCTATTGTATATGTATATATTTATAATACAGCAGGCTATTGTAAGCAGGTGCAGACAATGGTATAAAAAGGGTAGATGCTTTATAATAAATGACATTCACTTGATCACATTGATCGTCTCAGCATTGTCCAAAGGATAGAAGTGCTCCTGAAAGAGTTCATCAGAGAATCCCTTTGGGATGTAGACTGAGGCCTTGAGAAATCTGTCAGGATCAGGACTTAAATGCACACACGCCATGGCAAGGCATCTGGCTGGCAATAAAGGCATGCCTGGAAATGAGGCTGAATGCTTGAAGAGGTACATGTTGAAGTGTCCTAATGGATGAGTTCTGTGAAATCTTGTTTAGGACACCATCACTAGTTCCAACACTGTTCTCCTGTCATCCTCAACAACAGAGCTTAGAGAAGGAAAAGAAAGTACCTGGGCCTCAGCTTCTCAGTTCTTCAGCCAGAAGGGTATAACTTTCATCAGACCTTACCATTTCCAACTGACTTGTTTGTCCAAATCAGCAAGGAGATGACTGCACACAGAATCAAATTCCTCTCCCTCCTGTTCTATGCTAGCTGAATTCAGGTTGGGCTCCAGTCCCACTCCATATACCTCTGTTAACACTACATTGTGTGTGAGCTAATTGGCCAGACATAGTATAATTGTTCTTGCCTGCACAGGTGAGGCCTTACTCTGCAGGCAGGGTAAGTGTAAGGCACTGGAGTTGTGGTCTGAATATCTGTCACAGCTATGAGCAGCATGAAGCATAGCTGTTACATACATAAGAACTAGCTTCTTATGCCTTTAGCTTGGTGCCTTGACTTCCCTCCTGCACTTTAACTAGCAATATGCATGACTATTAATGAATTCACCATTCACTGTACTCACAGCTCCTTGCCAGAAGAACTTACTAAAGGATAAAAATTTTCTCTAGCAGTACCTTCCAAAATTGTTTTTGTTCCACAATAAAAAGAAACAGCGAGTATAGGTGTGTATGTGTGTGATACTTCGAAGACAGGTAATTAGGATACTTGGCATAGAGAAACTAAGGCTTAATTCCTTTCCAGCTCTCTATGATCTGATTTTGATTGAATTCCAAAAGCAGATCACTCACACTTAGGCAAACCAGAAATCTGAATTTGTATGTTATGCATTTCAGGCCAGGATGCTAGCCAATGAACTACTTTTATTCCTAAGAAAAGAGTATATTCAGCTGAAATGATGCTCTAAAACGATCCAGAAAATATTACAAGAGTGAGAATACTGCACAGTCACATAGCCACTACCTCTGCATGTCAACAAGGAAGAAGCTAAAACAAAGGACATGCGGTAGTAGCAAGGAGTTAAAATAGTGGACACCATATTCTGCACCTGACAGTTGGCCGCAGCAGGATGGTAATTAAAATATTGGCAAGGAAAGCACATATCCCTCATGCAAATTGAGCATAAGCATACTTGCACCCTGTTTGTCTGAGAGAGGCATGGAGCTACTCAATAGCTGATGTGACCAGCACTGCTGATGCATACTGAGACTGCTAAGTGGCTTTTCTGGTGCAGTCACTAGCAGAAATTCCATATTCTTCTTTGATGTATGAGTTTCAGTTGCTTCTTTGGGTCTAACTTTCTGTTGTCCCTGCTCCATTTCACTCCTGTTTGTTATCCACACCAACAGGTTAAAGCCACAGCTAAACCACCCATATTATTTCACCACAGCACTTCTAATTAACTTTCTTCAGAATGATTACTGACACACTGGTTTGTGGTTTTTTTTTTTGCTATCAGTTATACTCATTAAAATCAAGAATAAATTCATTTGCAGTCAACAAAATTAACAGTCTAGAATTAGTCTGTCATAACAGGAAGAATAAATTTTAAACTATATACTCTGCAACTGAAGTTTTCAGCATTTTGCTCAGAAAGAGGTGGCAAAGTCCAGCTGAATATATCTTTGTGCTATGAACTGCTGCTATGCAGATAGATTTTAAACTTAAATAAAAATATACAGCTCAGTAATTTTTCTATGCTAATCCTGAATTTAAAAGTTGCATTTTGTGTATTTGTCAGAAGAGATGCTGCCATTGTAGCATCACAAAAGTTACCAGTTAGCAAGGGCTGGATGCTTATGCTCTTACTCATCTGACAGAATAATTTGCTCAGCAGTGTTGTTAATTTCAGCAGTACTGCATTAAGACATGATTCAACATGAGTGAGGTTACTTTAAAGAGGCATTGTGTATTTTAAAGGTGAAGATTTTTTAAATGTAAACCAGCTTATTTTAGAGATATTTCTTCTCTTTTTAAATAATACCACAATATGTAATTTACAGTGCATGACAATCTACAGGGTGATTTGAAAACTATTCTACTAACACTTTTATGAAACAACAGGAAAGCAAAAGAACATTTCCTCCAGGAATCCAAAGTATGTGATATTTTTCTTACCCACAGAAACTTAATTTCACTACATGGAGTAGTGCAATAAAAATGTCACATCTCTTATTAATGCAAACAAATGAAACTGCCTTTTTAGAGCATGAACACCATGGCTTAAGTAGGTGGTAGACAGTTCAAGAGGAAGAAAAGCAATGTAATGCTAGTGCAATTGCAATCAGTCACAAGAAGTTAAACAATAACTTTTTGTATTCATAAAATATCAAAAAAGAAAAATGGTAGAACAAAAAACAACCTTAGGGAAGGTTTTGTTATACAGAAACAAGACGTTCCTGGTCTCTATTTAAGATTTTGTGCTGCAACCAGTTTTTCTTACTCCCATGAACCAAAATTCAGAGGTCAAAAAGACCTCTTGCAAAAGGAAAGAGAGCAGAATTTGCACTCATGTTAATGTCTTTATATGTTTATATATTCGCACTCATGTTAATGTCTTTAATACTCTGAAAATAAATAGAAGACAGCAAAACTACCCACCTCCCTCCAATTAAATCTTTAATAGCAGATACAGAATTAGAAACCCACAAACTTTCAGTGTCAAGCAAGACTCTTAACTTACTTACTCATTTGCTTTTTTGTTGTTTCCCCTCCCCCTCCATTTGTTTTTACATTTTTAAAGTGAGTGAAGCTTCATTGCTCTTAACCACTCTGGTAAATGCAAAAAGTTCTACAGTTGAGGTATAATTATTTGCCTGTCATTATGATGTATGAGTTTCGATCCCAGCTAAATGGAACAGCTGAATCAGAAAGCCACAGCAGCCTTACCTGCACCAATCACACGTTCAATTTTAATACAAGAGGCATCTAGCTCCTTGGCGAATTGATGGACAGCTCTATTTGGGTCCTCGTAGGTTTCAGGGTCAATGTAGGTTTTGGTGCCTGGAAATTTAACTGTAATGATGTAAGAAAGCATGACTGTGATGAAGCAAAGGCACTTCTTGTGCAGTCAGCCCAGGAATTTCATTATGCAGAGTGCACCTTGGAAGACTGAACCCGTTTCCACACTGCTTCAGTTCAAGACACTCTGAGAAGCAACCTTAGTTTTAGGCACCATCTGCAAGCATGCCAACACAAATACAGCATCCCATCTTTGAAAATTACTAACA
>JBCJKH010050888.1:15942-28947 GCA_039877255.1 Loriculus beryllinus | reverse complement strand
TCTTTCAGGTTAGATACAAGGAGGAAGTTCTTAACAGGTTGCCCAAGGAAGCTGTGAATGCTCCACCCCTGGCAGTGTTCAAGGCCAGGTTGGACAGAGCCTTGGGTGGCATGGTTTAGTGTGAGGTGCCCCTGCCCATTGCAGGAGGGTTGGAACTGGATGATCTTAGGGTCCTTTCCAACCCAAACCACTCTATGATTCTATGAAATATATTATGCAATAAAGCTCTAAAAGTGAACTTTAACTCTCGTCAGTTCTTCCTTTCACCTCTTTGAAGCAGCAAATAAAAAAGATTTACAATCAAAGGGGCTTAATCTAACCTAAACTGAAATTAATCTCCATAGAATAAATAGAACATCACATCCATAAAATGTGATTATGTTTCTTTTACTCCTAGAAGAGACTTTCATATTTCATATAATTTTATGATTTTGCCCTTCAAGGGTGAAATACTCTATATTTCTTTCAGCAAGTGACGGTGTATGTAAAAATCCTAGATCTAAAAAGAAGAAAAAAACCAATCTATGTTCATTAAATTTGCAGAAAAAATACAAAATACATATTACTTTCGCAGTAACTTTCAAGAATTAGAAATTGAATATAATTTTTCTATTTCAAAATACTTCAGCTTTATTGCAATGATTTTGCTGATTTATGCTAACTTAAGATGTCAAATTAAGGAGGAAGAAAGGGACTCATTTATTTCAACCAATTAGTGAGTTTGAGAAAGCACTGCCATCTAATACCACATTTTAGCTGTCTCCCAAACTGAAAGATTCACATTATCTGAAGATTATTTTGTTCATGCTTTCCCCTCATTCCTTTCTTTCACTGCACTGTTCTTTTAGTGCAGATGTTATCCTTTGATAATAAATCATAGAAATATAAAATATATTTAGCAGGTAACCAAGCCATGTCACCAGTGTTTAGCTTGAGTCAGATATAATCAAAAAATCTAATACATTGTTAAAGAACATTTCCCTTCATTATGTAATATTTCGTTTACCTTTTCTTAAGAGGCAAATATATTTGAAGTGGTAGGTGAAAAAGTCCATAACTCTCCTTATTAAAAGCCCTATTAACATGAAATTGTCCAGAAGACAGACGAAGGATTCTTGGCTTTCCAGGCCAAAGAAGCATCATTACTGCTTTGCAATTGTACTGTACAAAAGAATACAAACCCCTGCCTCCCCTCAACCTGATACTCAGAATTATAACTGAACAGACTCAAGACGTGTAAGGAAACAAATATAATTTTGAAACTGTAGAGTGTTTTCCTAAAGTATCACCAAAAATTTTGAAAATATAGAAAAAAATTATAGAATACAATTGGGCCATATATGCAGATTAAATTCAGGTTTTAAAACTTAAATAGATGATGCACACTTTTTAAAGTGCAATTTTACTGCAGCTTTTGGAATCCACAGGAGAGTTTCCATAATTTGGCTGCTTCAGAAAATGTACCCCCACCTCACCTTGAATTCTATTAAATGAATTTAAAACCCCAAAAATCTTCTATATAAAATGGTTCATTTAGTACCAGTAAATGCTACTGGAATATTTTTATTAATATTCCATGAAGAAAGCTCAATTGGTGAATTTCTTTATATTCAGATGTCTATTCTTAAAACTAATCACTAGATCTAATATTTTAGTATCTATAAAATCCATAGCATAACACAGTCTAGAGCTCTTCTCTCACTCTCTTCCTGTGATTTATTACAACTGCTTGTAAGAACCCTGAATATTTCTCTACTGCCACAAACAGATTGCTCATTTCTTTGATATCACTCACACTACAGTGTGCCATACCCACTGCATCTGCAGAGACAGACTGGCACAGTGCTTGAGAAAGCTGCTTGTCACTTGCTATAACGGACAATGACGTTATTGCCTACAGGCAAACGGTAATATATTTTACTTCCTTTATTTTCTTTGCTATTATTTTTCATCAGCAGCTTTCACCCCACTTCACTCCATGCTTACATCTGGAAACAATCTTCTGAAGTTAGCTTTGCAACCGGCACATACAGCTTGTCATGAGGAGACAGAGTTGCTTTTCCTTTGAATGAAAATGAAAATGACAAAAGCAACATTTTGACTCCATTTATCACAGAAGAAAACCTGTTCTTGTTTTTGTTTACAGTACAGTGGACTGGAGTTTCAGGAAAAAGTGACCAGCGCTCTAGAAGACAAATAGCTGTGAGTGCCAGTGGTGTTTTAGGCTAAGGAAACAACTGACTAATCACGTTTAAGAAAATGCAATATAAAAATGTAGGGAATCAAAACACAAACACAATATGAATTATATATAATGCTTCTTAGGAAACAAAATAAAATGCAGCTGTAAAAAGACACATCCCTGAAAGAAGAGCATTACAGAACTGTCTCAGAGTAAGGGAGCATGCAAAATACTGGATCTTCAAAAAAGACATAGTTTCCTCAGGAGCCTTGGGAAGTACACTGCAGGTGCCACCTTCTGAGACGTCTGTGATCAACACAACTATGTACGTGGCAGCATTGATTCTAATGAGATTTTATAACAGTAGAATTAGTGACTAAATGCCTTTTGGAGTGGGAAGCCACAGCACAATGCACAGCGGAGAGTGCACTTTAAGACTGTCTTTTTAAATCTTCCAAATCCTGTTACTGCCCCCAAGTTTTCACCCTACAACTTCCCTCTGCACTTAAGCAACTACAGAATTTATTTCTAGCTAATATGATCTGAGCAGAAATTGGAATTAAACTCTTCAGCAGGCACAAGGAACAGCTCTCACTGTATTTAATACATACAGGAAGTGAGAAGTTCAGCGTTTTAAATGCACTTACTGAAGAAAGGAAAAACCCGTATCTGCTGTATATCAAACCGGTACACAGGCCATCTTCAGGTATCAAGGTGAGCAACTATGTACTTATGAAGAACAATGTATGTTAAAATCAAACAGCAAGTACTAGTACATTCACATGCACTTCCAAATGACTCAAAAGACAAACAGAAAGAAGAAAAACAAGAACAAAATAATGGAAAACAGTTGTGTTCACCATGGGATTAAGTGACTCATCCCTTGTTTTGACGAGTAACTGATCCAGCAGTACTGGAGGATCTCCTTTGCCTGCAGGCCAATAACAAGTGGCTGTCTTCTCAGGAAATATGAATATATGAAATAACTCTACAGTGATGACAAGTTTCTGGGTGATTCAGAGAGTGGAAGACACAATTCAAAACAAACTCTCAGAAAAAACCCAAAACCAACTTAGTTTGCCTGTTGCAGTATAGACATGCTTGTCCCAGTGGAAGTCAAACAACTATTTGTTCCTAAGTGAGGTGAAAACTGTGTAATGCACCACTAAGTAAAAACCAATTTTATTCCAGCCCCAAATGTAAAATCCATTTTGCTAAAATAACTTCATTTTTATGTTACCAGAAAACATGCTGATTTAGATTTATACAACTTCTGTGTTTTCTGAGAAGACAGACATAGTGAACATGATCTGTTCCTGACACACTGTGTTTTGTTTTTCTTACAGAGATCAATATTTATTTCATAAAGACAAGCATGCAAAAATCTAGCATTAATTTATCATCCTTTATTTTAAGAAAAACAAAACAGGAAGACAGACAAACACACTAAAGGATGCCAGTAAAGAGATGGAATTCCCTCACTGCAAATTTGCACCAAGGATGACAGATTCAGGTACTGAAGCTCTCAAGAGCTGTGATCTTAAATGACTGTAATTTTGCATAGAATTTCTTAAAGGGTACACAAAAATAAGATTTTGAAATTTTCAAAGTATTCCTATTAATGAATACTGCTCTGCTTATTAGAAACCGGAAATTCTGTAAATCCTAATAGTAAGAAGACATGTTATTGAATTGACTAAAGTGAACCACTCCAGCAGATATGAAATCCACCACTGGCAGCTTCACCTGAGAACCAAAGACAACAGAAGGAATTGTTCTGAGAGCATAAAGATGTACACACAGAGAAAGTGCCTAATTAGTTAGTGGTTTGTCCTATGCATTTGAAACAGACTTTTAAAAATAGTCATGACAATAGCACTTGCATATTGTTACCTATCACAAAAATACTAATAGCTAACCTTTGTCACCTGAATCGACCTCACGTTTGCCTGTTTTGTGATGATGAGACAAACCCACATTTCTTACCAGAACTCCTGCTGCAGATTCTCAATACAAATAATTTTCTGACAAATACGTGACTACTGATAGCAATTCTTAACTATAATTTTATTTAAAAGCAAGTTTAGATATCAGGAGTTTCTTGGCTCCCTATTCTGGATTTACTCAAAACATATATAATAAAAACTAACAAATATTGAACACTGACAATTTTTTTTGCATGATAAAATATGATCTAAAGTAAATAATGTCAGAAACTAAAGACAATACATATGTTATTATAAAATCCCTAATGTATCCCATCCACTTACTTAGCTAAAACAATATATTTGTATCAAACTTGTAAACCCTAAAAACTTCTTTATAATTCACAGTTCAAGAAAAAACCAACACAACAGTTAGGCTTTAGAGTATTGAGCATTTTACTCATCAGGGTAATACAGAAATACATTTCCTTTAACTATGGGGACTGCATTTCTGCAGTGTAAGATGACAGATCACTATTAATTTGCTATCTGTGACATTTTCTAATGAGCTCTGTACTGCTCCAAAGCAGGTGGAAAAGAAAAAAGTCACAAACTCCCCAATTTGTGTGGCAGCTAGAAGTCTTCAAGGCATTGACTAAAGCAACACAGATGCTACAGTTTCTGTAACTGCAGGAACTTATTATCACTCTTACATACCTGACTGATTCATTTCTACTTAAAAAAAGGGTCATTGACCCAGTAGATACAATTAAACCTTCCAGTATAAAAAAGAATGAAACTAGTTGTTTTTCAAACCCCCCTTTTATTTGTATTAGTTTACTGTTCTAGGACATACAATAACAGTATCTTGGTATAGGAAGCATTAATTGTAGATCTAATCACAGCCTTTCAACTTTCTTATGTATAGTTTTAAATAAATTCCTTACAAAAACAATATTTGAAAAATCATGAAAATTCTAAACCTGCTTGTTATTTTGGTCTTTTGATTCAGGCAGTAAAATGTGCATTTCATCCTTCACTCAGAAACACACACCCTATAACAGAAGAGGTTTAAACTAGACTTTTGAATGCTTGTTAAAAACCTGTTATTGTCAAACAAAACTACTTGCTGGTTTGTCTAGGCAGCCAGGGAGAACAGGGTTATGCCACGTGCTCGGAATACAAAAAATATAATACTAGTTTGGAGAAATGCAAATGCATGTTTATCTAAGCAGGTTGAAAGATGTTCTCTTACCAAGCACATTCAAATTGTCTTTAAACACAATTATTTTCTCTGTCAACAATCCCAGCAAATATGACCTGGGTTATTTGTGTTATCAATGTAATTTGCTGATGTTTAATACACCACATTTCCATCCAGTAAAATAAACAAACCCAAATCAAACAAACCAAGAAACAAACAAACCAACCCTCATTAAAACAATTTTCTTAGGCTACAAACTATTGAAACCAAATTTTCAGATAAAGTCTGGATTACTATCAACCATCAATATTAATGTATTGATGCCATTTCTGGGTATGACTAAATCTGTCCATGAGTATGAAAGAGGAAACAACTATTGTTACATTTTTCCATCAGAAATATTCTGCAGGTTAGTGAACCTGTAGAAACAACATTCCATTTAGTATCTACTGAAAGTTTTAATGGTGTCTACACTGGAAAGTTTTCACTCCCAATTTCTTGGTTTGATTTTCTGTAAAGGACACACTAAGTATTTTTCCTATATTTATTTACACGACACTGCAACTACTGCCCAGTGACAAACAACCTGACAGTTTCTTCTTTGGACCATTTACACAGACTGACCATTTGCTAGCTTTGGTGTCAGTGAGGATGCTTTGCTCACAGCAGTTAGGAGCCAGAAGTGTCTCTGTGACATTATGCACGATTGTGATAAGAAAATAAATGGATTTTTAGCACTGATGAAACCCCCATGCCTCTGGGCATAACACTGAAAAAACCACACAGAAAGTACTGGCTCATGTCTTGGAAAGAGCCACTTAGCAAAGCAATAGACCTAAGCTAATCTTTCTAGAAGAGTTAATTAACACAGTAAGCACAGTGGTATTAAATATGTTTTTTTCATTAATTTGTTTCATTAAGAACTAACTCAAAATTCTCTTCTCCCCTCTTCTTCTCAGGTACTGCTTTGCAAACTGTGAATCTACTGCATACTCTACTTTCCATTTCTATTGGTTTCTTAGAAATACAAAAACTCCAGCTCCTAAACAGCCTACCTGTAACTACAGACACCTTAATACCAATTCAATTGTAGAAGAGCAGTATACAACCTCTGACCAAGATTTTAAAATATATTTGATAACCTTTCTGTTTTTCATCATAAACATCAAACCTTAGCCTGATTTGTATGCGCCTTTGGAGGGTGTCAATAACTTGTACCTTGCTTGGACTGCTGCAATAACATTCATTTCATTCACAGCATTTCATGATTCCTTTACATAGTCCTGCAACTAGGTTCCTGAGGTTGATTAACATTATGCTGCAAGCCCAACTGAGCTATGTGCCAGCTGAAAGCCTTGGTTATACAATTAGACTGAGGCTGAGTTAAAGGCAGTGATAGGATAGCTGCCAGGTTTCCTACAACCTCTCTCTCTGTCAAAAGATTTACATTGGCCTTTGCTTCCAATCAACTTACTGTTCAGGCAGAGAGACCTCTTCTTTCATCAGGATCAGGGTGAGTTTGCATTTAACCAGAATAAACCACATAAGATAAAGCATCAGACCAGGAAAGGTGCAATCTACCTATAATGATGGCTTCACCATCAAAGAGATTATAGTGCAACTTTTCTAAGCCTGCCTTAAGGCACAGAGCAGAAACAAACTGCTTTTAGTCAACATCTGCTATTTTTCACAGGGTGCCTCTCTTCTACTGTACTTGGACAGACTTTGATTTCTTCTATGAAGTTTGACATCAACAAAACAACAAAAAAACCCACCAACTAACCAAACAATGGCAAAATCCTCAACAATTAAACACACACACTTCATGGTTATTGGAGAATATCTTCACAGGAAGACTTCAAAGCACCATAACTAATCTGTATATGTTTATGATTGTGCCATTTTGCAAGATAGCTGAACCTTTAAGAAGACTTTCAGTGGAATTTTGTTCAGATCCTAGAATAGTTGTCCATTTGCAGTTGAAGCCAAGTCCTGCATTGCTGCCACAACCAAATCTCATGCAACACCTACCACGCTTCACAATTAACCCCTAACACAGGAAAGCATCAGTAGTGATTTGGCTTTATTAAAAATAGAAAGGTACTGAACAGAACCATCATTTTAAATAATTCCTTCAAAGAGTTTACGAAAAAAATCACTCAAATTCCTAATTTAAATCTGTATAGCTGGCTTCTTTTAATCACTGTAATATATAGTAAATACCTAGCTCATATTTATGAAGTAAGCATGAAGACTGTATCACTAAATATGAAATATATGAAACATATAAAAGATGTCAGCAGCTGCCTTTATTTACAGGCCAATGGCCTGCATTCTCCACCGGCACAAATTGGAGAACACAGTTTAAAGGCTTCCTTGCAGGCATTTCTTAAGATTAAGATGCTGGTTAAGGTATTAGTTTGATGGAAAACAATCAGTATGATTTCAGTCAGAAGACAGAAAATGAAATTTACCTGAAGAACGTGACAAAGAACTGCACCAGATCCATGATAGTATTGTGCTGTGAGAAGGCAATCTGAAAACAAAACAGAAGTAAATTACTACATTTTCAGAGTCCACAGCTCTTTCGGTTAGGGATTTTTGGCTCACGGATGATTCGTTTCAAGTGTAATTTCAATCTAGTGTGAACACACCTATATTTTCCAGAAAGGAAGATGAGCGACTAACCCCCATGTCATTGTCTGTGTCGAAATACAAACAAGGGAAGATAGCCTTTCTATTGAAGTTAATAAAAATACTCACCGAAAACTTGCTTAATATAAACAATGAAAACATGCAAAATATTAAGAAACCATACTGCTATAAATTGTTTTCTTTCTAGTTAGCTGGTTTAACTATCACAATTTTACATTTTAATAAAAACACTGAAACAAGGTTTTAGAAATGACAAAAATTATCTTGTGCTTAAAAGTAATGCATTTTAAACAGCTTAACTGCATAATATTAAAAGTAATGCAGATGTTAATTTAAAAATAATCCCAGATAAATCCGATACATAATAAAACAAACTGCCAAAGCAAACCACTTTGAGGTCAAATCAACAAACATTTTTTCAAGCTACACTTTTACAGCCTCCCTAGAACATGCCTTAGTTCAACTCCTGACTATAATTTTTCACAAAGATTTAATAATTATATCTAAGAGAGCATATACACACACAGATGCACATTCACACTTGCATGCAATAGAGCCTATAATTATGATTATAATTACTTTTTGCTAATGTTAAGAACAGTACTTAATATTTAAGTTATATCTACAAATATCCTTAAGGCCCTCCCTGTATTGTTCAGTTTTTCCTAGTGTATAATTAGCAAACTGCAGATACACAGAATCTTCTACTTTGAATTAAACAAAGTGTTTAACTATATTTCCAGCCTGTTCAAATAATTATTGTTTTTAAAGATATTTGTGCATTCAAGATCTGATCTTGACTAATAATTACACCAAATTAGTCTTAATTCCCTAAAACAGCTGACTTGTGATCTTCTGAAATGACAATTCATGATATTCCAGTTTTATTTATTTATTTTTATTTAAGGGCAAAGCTATAACGTAAACTTTGGCCAGGTTGGACAGAGCCTTGGGTGCCATGGTTTAGTATGAGGTGTCCCTGCCCATGGCAGGCGGGTTGGAACTGGATGATCTTAAGGTCTTTTCCAACTCTAACTATTCTGTGAATCTATGATTATACTGCTACTGTACCTTGTGCTAGACACAGTGAACCAAAGGTCACATTACTTAACAGTTTAAGGAAGGAGCAGCATGTAAACTGCATCATTCCAGGAATAACTTTAGGGGGTACATCTCTAAAATGTGATTTCTCCCTTGACTAACACACAGTTGCAAGCAATGCGAACAACTCTAGGAGCTCTGGAATTCAGTATACAAAGCAGACATTTCAAATTTCACATCCCAAATGATTAGGTAAGATAATAAATGAATCAGAATATAATTTGATATACTAAGTTACATTCTGAGCGCTATAATTCATCTCCTCTCTAGAAAGGAAATCTAAATGTGTCAGTAGATTGCTGCGCTATGACCAGGACAAAACCTATACTCTGGCCCCGGAGCCCGTGGAAAGACAAGAAGCTGAAGACCACGTGGGAACAAAGCAATAGAAAGAACTCTCTGACTCACTACTCAAGTTAAATGTACAAGTTTTCACATTTTTCCAATATAACCAGAAATCTTAAATTCTCAGAAATTTAACCTTAGACTACTGTCATGATGAATATTGTGCAAAAACGAAGAGCAATTAGCACGTAACAATATGAAATATGAAAAAGTTGAAGAGAAAGTACAAAGTAGGCAAAATTGTCAAATATCTGCTGACATCAATGTAACCTTTATTTTACATTGAAAAGATAAAATCTGAGAAAAGATCTCAAGATTTCTTTGTCTAATATTAACTGCATTCAAAGCAAAAACAATTGTTAAAAATACCTTGTATAAAAAATAAAAGCATTCTACATTCAGTCTTGATTTTAAATGCGGGCTGATTTTTGGTTTGGTTTTTTTTTTTTTTTTTAAGAAAGCATTTAATATTCAAATTACCTGCTGGCTTTTCCAGAATGTTTTTTTACAAGAACTATACTTTAGGAAATGAACTAACACAAAGAGAAAAAGAAACATTCCAGTTTCAACAGAGTTCACCTTCTGGGACCTGTTAAAAAGCTATTTGTTGAAGGAGCATTTATATTTTGAATTACTTCAATTATTTTCATTCAAGGTGTAGCATTCATTAACAGCATCTGTCAGCCTAGAAACAGCTACAGTCAAGGGAAACTTCTGCAATCAAAAACCTTAGTCTGATCACAATTCTTTTTTCCAACAAACTCGAGCGCCTTTATTTCTCTTTTTCAACACAGAGCAAATACGCAGTAAGCAAATTTACAATTTAATGATCTTATATGCCTATTAAGTATTAAATTATTTGCATATCCCTAAACTCAAGATAGAATAGATGAGTTTTGCATGAAAACAGACACCAAATTTTACATTTCCCAGCTTCTAGTAATCAGACCACCTACTCAAGACAATGGCAATGTTCTTCTGCTGGAGCCCATGTTTGCAAACCTACTGAAGAACCTCTGTAACACTTGTTCGCTTGTATGGGATATTCTTGACAGTGCTCATACTTTAGAGCAAAAAACACAGGAAAATATAAAGTTCCATCCCAGAAGTAATTTCAGTTTTTAAGCAAACATTATCTTCTAATGATTACATGAGAGTTCATGTTTAAAAGATGAACTACAGTATTTTCTGAAGAAACAGTACAATGCATCTTAGACTAATTTCAATACAGAATATTAACAAAAAGAATGCATATTTTAATTAAAAGTAGATCACAAAGGAACAAGTAAATGTCATGAATCTAAGCCTCATGCAAAGAACCATAATACAATTAGAAAGATTTATTTTCATGGGATTTTCATCTAGATATGAATGTTATTGTCTTGTGTGTGTGTGTGTGTGCCTAAATAGACAGGGGACAAGAGAAGGAAAACTTTCAAGCTGAGGTTTTCACTTAAGACTTAAGTATACAGGAGATGAATCTCTCTTTCTTTAATTTGCATCATGCTTTAGTATCCCTCAGGTTCACCAAAATGTCTAATAAGCCAACAGATCTCACAAATATATACATCTTATATATGAAGATCAAGAGAAATGTAATCTCTTGTTTCTGATGGGACAGAATCACAAAGTGCCATGGTGAAAATAATTTTCTATGACAAAGGACAGTCCCTATAAATCCACACAATTTCCAACATAAAACTATTTCCCTTGAAGAAAAAGGAACAATAACACCTCTGCTTAACACTGAAAAATGGATGTGGGATTATAGTACCCTAAGAAATTACTTGAAAAACAATTAGAGGTGCATATGCTAATTTTTGCGTTCACCAACATTAGATTTGTAAGAGAAGGCAGGACTGACAACAATATGGCAGCTGCAGATATGGCTAGAGATGCAGATATGTTTCAGTAACTGTTGATGATCTATGTCTCTCTTCAAAAGCCAGCTTACAGACAGGTAATTCAGTAAATATATGATCACGGAGCAATCAGTAATGCCATAAGAAAAGATCATTACTTTGCTTAAATGTAACTACAGTTATGTGGGGTATTTTTAGAGAGGGTAAAAAATGGTAATGACTGTTGTTTCATGTTGGACTTTGAACACGAAGAGTGACCTGCACTAGTAAAAGATAGATGGTAGGAAACTGTTGTTTTCCCACCAGAAATATTTAACAGGCAAATGACAAAATGTATTTTCTTTTCCTTTAGAAAACAAAAATTCCAAAAGAACATGGTGATAAATGGACAAATTTACTACTAAATGTTAAATTAACATTGAATCCAAATTAATTCTGTCTAAATTAGAGAAACATTACACACTTTTACACAGACATTAAACATGCCATACATTTAGTCAATGTATTTGCTCTCTTAGAATTTGAAAAGGAAATTTCAAAGAAAATCTACATGAATTTTGTCATATGGAACATGGCAAATCTAGTCAAATGTTTGAATCAAGTCAAAATGACTCATCTAATTTATAATAATCAGCAGAGATAGGAAGGCAATTCATAGGTGACTGACTCTAAAATAGATGTGGAACTCTCATACTGTAGAATGAATTACCCTATGGAGCTGCCATTTCTCTCTGCTAAGAACACAGGGAGTCTGTGATTAGTGTAGACTACACATCTCATGTCAAACTTAGAATATAAATAATGTTAGGAAAGATAAAGTTCTCCCACAGTTTCAAAGCAGTGATTGGGTATTTCTGCAAAATAACATAATGCTAACATAGGAAAAAGAAATATTTCTTCTTGCTGGGATGAAATGATCAGAGAAGCAATATGGAGCTGAGCGTCTGCTGATAGAACCCTACTGCTTTCTACTGGGTTGATGCCAGTGAAGAATTTAGCATAATGCTGACAAACAGTCCTCCCAGATGATGGAAATTAGTGATAGTAAAACTTTCATAATGATAACATATATAGAAAATTAAAGATAACAAAGAAAATCCTACTCAGACTCACAACCTTCACATCAAGATTTGATAAACAGCTTCCACAGGTTACCTCTGCATGCTGAAGTCCTGTCTCTCATGATGGCATACACTAGATTATCCAAATATTTACCCCTTTCTTTCTCAAACAATACAATAATTATAGGATATTGTTTCCACCATTCAGAGTAATGAAAGGCAGAAACACAATCTAGGGTTGTATTCAAGTGAGATAAATGACATTCTTGAAGATTTTTACAGCTGAACTTTTTCCTGTCTTGCACTTTGCCTATTAAATTCAAACTCATACACCACTTTTTCACTGCTTTATCTAACTTTGTGGTTTTGTGTACACATATGACCAAATGCATACAACACAGAAAAACCCCCAGTTAGTAACTTCGTCTGGGGGAGGAGAACTTTAATTTAGTTTAATTTAGTATGAAAAATATCTTCATAATGATTAACACAGACATTATTAAGAAATTGAAATATTGAACGTTAAAGTCAATGAAGAATGAAGGACAATCAAAAGGAACTGTCCTGGGTTCAGCAGCAGCATTTGTTTTTAATCCTTCTTAGTAGCTGGTGCAGTGCTGTGGTTTTGACTTTCAGCCTGGGAACAGCGCTGATAACACCGATGGGTTTA
>JBCJKH010050888.1:0-11910 GCA_039877255.1 Loriculus beryllinus | reverse complement strand
CACCTCCTTGGACCTGCTGGTCACGCTCCTTTTGATGCAGCCCAGGATACGGTTGCTTTCTGGGCTGCGAGCGCACACTGCAGTCAGCTCATGTTCATTTTCTCATCAACCAACATCCCCAAGTCCTAAACCTAAAACCAGAATACAATCTCATGCTATGAAGAGTAAATTAGTTGTTTCTGCAAATGTCAGCTCACCAAATATTGGACCCTGATTTTATATTAATATAAAGAATGAGAGAAATATACAAAGAGATACATCTTCATTATATAGTTAAACTGGCAAGCACAAACCTAGCATCCTGGAAAACATGTTACTGCTCAAATTACCAGTGTTTAGATTTCAGACTGTCAGGCACCTAATATAAAATCATAATTACTAATTACAGCAACTAGAAAATAATCATTTTTATAGGCATCTCACATGAAAGAAGAAATAAATTATTTCAGAACCGAGTGATTTTTCCCTCCACTTTTAAAATAACTCAGTTTTCTTTAAATATGGATTAGAAATGGGATTACTGAAAAAAAAAAGCCAATTGATTTTTAGTATTGCAGTATCTAGGGACCCAAACAGCACTGAAGATAATGTTGCTTATTTCTTGAAAAAAATGTGGGGTTTTTTTTAAATATTTTTATATACAGCATTCAGTGAGAATTTCTTAGTACTCAGAAATGGTACCCCCGCACCATTTTCATATTCTGAAGTTCATGAACATGGATGGAAGACACTTTTCGTATTTCAAAATATAAAAATATCTACACCGAACTATTTGAATAACTGCAGAAATAAATACGATGCCATATTAATGACATGCTATGGCATTTAAACTTCATGCCTATGTGTATTTGTAGAAATGCATGTAACAGATACAGAAAATTTGCTGCTAAAAAGGCTAAGATTTCTTTCAAAACCATTAAGTCTTGACCTTCTTAAATATACAGTAGAGCTTGTTTTGCCAGACACTCTTCTAGCTATCCCAATGGTTGGTCTCCAGCCTAATAAAACTTATAATAAAATTTTTATAGGGCTACAAAAGCTGGATTTTTAAAGTTTATGCAATGTTTTGTTCATTTTGGAAATCAAATACTTGGTTAGAAAAGGCAAAACATGCACTGAATTTTGCATAAAGATCATGCCATTCAAAATACTGTACATAAAACTCACTGGTGAGATGCCAAGAAAAGGGCAAAGCTTTTTCTTCAACATGAAGAGAGTAATTTCCCAAAGTTTATTGTTATAAATGTAGAGCATGCTATAAAGCTGTTGGAACTGTGGAATAAAAATTTTGTATTTGCAATAGCACTTTTTTTGATTACTGTGGATTAGCATATTTATGAGGTTACTCAGCCTCAGGTTGAAACCCACAAATCAAAGGTTTATATCAGCATGGGTAATGGATTACACAAAAGTCTATGGCCTACCATATCCCAAAGGTATCTGTCTTTCAGAAGATTTATGTATATAATACCACTTTGTAGAAATTACATTTTCTGATCTTTTGCATGGTGCTTGGTGATTCCCTTCTCTAATGTGTCAAACAACCAAAAAGCAGCATTCCCATTCAGCAGAAAATTCATTGACGTATCTTCTCGTTCCCCTCCTCACGTATTGATAAGACCATGAAATATAGATTTTAATTCCTTGATGTAAACAGCACTAGGACAATGAGAGTAGAAGTCATTGTGAACATGTTTGATGCAACTGAAACTTCTGAAAAGAGGCAGGAATCCGTATTCCAGCAGCTGTTCATAGAACAAATACTTGAATTTTGTTCATCCTACAAACAGCACTATCACAGAATAAACAGAGAATTTAATACATAGTCTCACTTTTTTCTCCAGAGGCAAATGCTGACTACATTACTATTAATGGTAAATACCTATTGACATTTTGGCTTCAAAAAGACCAGATTTTCAAAGCAGAATAATAAAACAAGAAATTGAAATGCTTAGTCCTGTCTCTCGTCAAGGATTGTAAGTAGCCAAAAGATAAACCAGGAAGGTAGTTTATGCAGAATGGCCTTTTCAAGTCTATGGGTACCCAAGTGAAACTTCTATCATCATTGTGAAATGACAACAAACGAAGATTCAGAAAGCTCAGTAAATTGTACAGAGAAAATGTCCATCTGCTTTTTAACTGAAGATCCACACCTAATAGTAAGAGAAACCGACGCATAAAAAGAAAAGTATGGAACTCAGTTACATCTGTGCACATGAAAGTGAAGATAACATATTAACCTATATAATTTCGAATATCCAACCTAAAAGATAGGAGGAAATAATAAAACGGATAATGAAACACATATTATTAACAGATTAATATACATACATATAGTATGCATACTCCACCGAAGGAATAGTGTGAGGTTTCCTTGCATTTAAGGGATGATGTCCATTTATCTATACAAGGGATGAGACTACTCAAACAGATCTGCTGCTGAAAGAACAACAGACCACACCAATATGAAAATATTAATTACTTCAAATAAAGTGGAATTGGTTAACTGACCCTCAATCAAAAACCCCTCAGCATATTAAGAAAGTAAATATATAACATTTAAGAAAGAAAATAAGTTTAATATTCTTCCTTGGAGAGGTGATCAAAATCCTGAAAGTTGACAACTAAGACTTCTACAAGATAAAATTAAAATCAAGTGATGAGGATTAACAGAACACATTGTGGTCCAACTTGTCATGTTAATTTTACTCCATTTCATTTAATTTTTATACCTCACTTGAAACTCCTTTTACATTGCAAGCTGTAATATATTTGAAAGAAAGCAGAGACAACTGACAGCTTAAAATTTTATTACTCAACCTCATAATACATTCTGTAGAGTCAGGGTTATATATTATTGATATGTAATGTATCATATCATTGACTGATACACTGTCAGATCCAGGAAAGTATTTGTAAAAGATACAGAGAAATGTGTAATGATAGTACCTTCAGCATCATAGTTTTCAACAACTTGCAGTATTTAGGTGGGGAAAGGTGGATGAGGGGCAGATTGGCTTTTGGGCAGATTCAGAATGATGTAAACCAAACAGAAGAGCAGCACCTGCTAAACTGAAACTGATTTCCAAGAAGCTAGGCTAGCTGTGAAAGCATTTTGGCAATGACACAATGAACTACACTGACAGGTACTGGCAACAGTCATTTTCATGAAATAACATTCATAACAAAAGCTCTATAACTGAAATAATAGAAGTAGCAGTGTAATATATGAGATGTATCACCTAGAACTGTGATCTTGAGGGCTAGCTAGTTCAGATGGGCTGTTCCCACCTTATTGACACACGGCAAGGCACTTCACATTCACTTTAATTCATAAAGGCCTTAGCTGTTTAGAAGAAAGTTGGCAGACTGAGAGTACTTTTTATTCTCACTTTTAAAAAAAAAACTGGATTTCCAAGCATATTTTCCAGAAGCTCTAACTGTTTAATTAGACATGTGCAAATGAACAGTAACCATTCAGGTATCGAAAAGCTATAACAAAATCCCAAATCAAAGAAAATAAAGACTTCTTATGCTAGAGCACTTTACGCTTTCAGAAAGCAAGGGAAAATACTTTCCAAGAGCCCTACATAATTTTAACACTGATCTGAACTCTGTTGAGGCATAATTAGTGCCTTTTCCCTTCTCATGTTGACTTCATACCAGGCAGAAATATTAAGATCTGCTTGTGTGCATACTTGTTCAGATATCTAGATTCTTTTCATTCGATTAAAAGCAGAGACTCCGTCTGCAGAGCAGAATTTGATTCCAAAATAGTGAAAACATCTTCTGACAAAACATGTATATGAGTCAGGGTAAACATCCTGCATGGAAAAAAAAACCAACATTCAAAAAGATGATGAATTCAGTTTCTGTTACACAGACATATAATCTGGAATTCTGAAGCATCACGTTTGCCTTACCGAATCTATATGGCAGGGGAGCTGGGCAATGAGTAAGAAACCAATTTGGAAGAGTAAGTTACATAAAGATTGTGTGTCTTTCAGCCTTCCTCTATGCCTCAGTGAAATAACGTCTTCTTTTAACCTGGGACATGTTTCTAAACTGCAGTATGATAATTTCTAGAAAATCCTTTGACAAAACTTTGTTTCCAAAGAAAGAAAGCTACAGAATGTACATCTGCCTGTCCTACATGAACAGCTTTGGACTCAAAGGCTGACTTTAAACACACACTGCACAGATGATTAAGGGTCTTAAAAATTCAGTGCCTCAAGATTCATAATAAGACTACAAGACAGATAGCCATAAATATGCCAACTGACGGAAAGACACCTACATGAATTCACACAATATCAGGCATCATAGAAGCAACTGGAAAATGCTTACAGAAGTATCAATTACATTAATTTTAGACAGATGTAAGGACAAAGTATCAGGTTATCTGCAGAAAGGCAAAATCAAGGCTGTCATTTGCTTCCAGAGCTACCAGTTTTGACAAGGTCAGTTTTGGCTGAGCTGGCCCAAAAAGAAACATGAAACACTTTAGAAAAGTTTGTAAGGAAAAAAATTCTTTTCTAAATGTGAAAATGGAAGAAGTTTTTGCTTAAAGCAAACTGAAAGGTTGCTCTAACACTGAAATATTTTCCTGGCAAGTTTCAGAAACAAATAAGGCAATTTTCTCCAAAAGTTTTCCTACAAAATTGTCATATTTGACAAACTCTCATCATTGCACTCTTTGTAAGAAGCCTGAGAAGGCCTTTGTAAGACTTGGGCAAGCTGCAGAGGTACAAATATTAACAATGCTATCTCCAAAGAGAAGAACACCTTAAAACACAATCCAGATTATCCAGCTTCAAGCACAGGAAGGTGTTGAAAAATAAAGTTAAGAAATTAAAAACATACTGTTTAAACCCTGCAGGGTGAACTTTCTCACATAGAGGTTTTAAAGGTATTTTTCTTGCCAACAGCCATATATAACAGATATCCTCAGAGTATTCCAGGAAAGATTTTCAGTATGCTTTCTGGAACACGAAGACTGCAGGAAGATATCTTCAACTAAATGCATTGACTAAGCTCAAAGAGAAGGGCTGTTTTTTCCTCCCAGTGGTTACAGAAATTCCCAAGATCATTCCAATCTACCCTACAGTACCCTACAAATTTCCCCTTTTGTCCAAATGAGAACTTACTCATAGTGTTCACTGAGACAAGAACAAACTTGTAAGAAAATAGAGATTTTGTATATTTATTATTTCTGAGAACTAATACTTAATTGCTTTCTAGCTGCAAGTGAGATTGTTTTGTAATTATTGTTTGCATCTGTAGAGGCCTTAATGCTGATTTATGTTGTTTACCGAAATCCTGACTTAGCCTGTTGGGAAACAGTTCAAACAACACAAACCATGTGACCACATTCAAAGGTTATAGGGGATTTTCACAAATGAGATGTTCTACAGAGCAACATTTTTTTCAGTACAAATACATTCTCAATTATAATTGAACAATGACAAAAAAGCAAGTTAAAGTATCTTATATACCAATGCATATACCTTTTTAAAGCTGAATCTAAATCAGATCCAATTAAAATACAGGAAATTCCATTTAAACATAATTTGTTTTACTTTAGGGATGACTGAAGGCTGGAACAAGCTGCTCAGGTAGGCTGGTTATTGATTCTCCAGTCCTGGAGATATTCAAAATCTGACTCGACAAAGCCCTGGACAACTTGCTTTAGCTGACCCTGCTTTAAGGGGTCAGACAAATCTCCAGATGGTTCTTTCCAACTACAATCATTCTGTGATTCTATGATTAGCCATGATTACTTTCCCTCTCACAGGTTGTTAGCATGGGTTAAGCCCTTGTGTCAGTAAAAGGAGACAAGAAAGAAAAAAGATTCCTGAGAGACTGAATTTTCTCTACATTCTTCCAAAGCTGACAAGAGCAGAGACTTCCATATTGCAAGTGTTAATTAAAACCAACAAATACTATCTAATCCAAACTAAACCTTATCTTTTCCGTGTACTTTACCAAAGACACTTATAGGTTTTTTTATTAATTTCAAAGCAGTTTCATAAAATAAGGGACATCCTGAAAATGTCTATTGATATCAGGGAAAAAAAAAAAAAGTACCAACTGGTATTTTGATACAAACAGTGTGATCATTCAAAGCCTGTTGTATCAACATGCTGTGATTCTGGTAATGACAAATATTTAAAACTAAGATGCAATCTAGAATACATTTGCTGCAACATGCTATTTGCAGAAGCACCAATATGAGTACAGTTTGAAAAAGCACTTCTACGCTTTTTCATTATTGGTATGAAGAATTGCATTCTGAAGCGGTATCTACTCAATGACTCCATCTTTGGACATGTCCTGGGTTCAGCAGTAACAGTCATTTTTCTCCTTCTTAGGTGCAGTGCTGTGTTTTTGACTCTCAGCCTGAGAACATCGATAACACCGATGGTTTTAGTTATTGCTCAGTGATGTTTACTCCAATCAAGGACTTTCGCAGTCTCATGCTCTGCCAGGGACGAGGGGAAGCCATGAGGAAGCAGAGACAGGACAAATGAACCCAAACTAGCCGAAGGGGTATTCCAAACCACAGCACATCATGTCCAGTATATAAACTGGAGGCAGTTAACTGGAAGGGCTGGAGCACTGCTTGAGTCAGGCTGGGTATCAGTCGACCAGTGGGGAGCGGTTCTTCCCTTGTTATTTCTTATCATTCTTATTATTGGTGGTAGTAGCAGTGGTTTTTGTTATACCTTAGTTACTGGACTGCTCTTATCTCAGCCCATAGGAGTTACATTCTTTTGATTCTCCTCCCCATCTCTCCAGGAGTTGGGGGAGGAAGAGGGAGGGGAGTGAGCGAGTGGCTGCATGGTTCTGAGATACTGGCTGGGCTTAAACCATGACAGGACAACACCATTCACTTAATTTTAACCTACTTAAAGACTTAAAGTTGTTTTTCCTAATAGATAAGCAGGAAAGCTGACCACATTTTATAACAATTAATTGAGTCCACAAACCTGATGGCCCCCTTTGGCCTCTTTTGCAGTTCTTTGATTAAGTATTTATTAAACTGCTTATGATTAAATTATTTCAATTTAGAATGTTTATAACAACTGTGTGCAGTAACTGAAAGTTAATTTAAACATGTCGTTCACATGAATTAGGTGAATGTGATGGCAGGTGAAAAGTTAAAATGGTGACATTTATGTGATACAGGAAAACAGGAATGTGGAGAACAGAACAAGGTGACCAGATCCAGTCTCTGACAGTGAAAGGCACTCCATCATGATGTCTAACTTACCAAGGTCTACAGAACACTCAAGACTTTTTCTGTATCTCAGACACAAGCTGTATTTGCTGATGTTCAAAATAAAATCTTCCATGGGAATAAAAAAAAAAAAACCAGTTAAGAAGGTGAGGAGGCACGGAAAGAAGACACCTAACTGGTACCCTTGGAGATATCAAAAATCCATCTAGACATGGTTCTGTGCAATCTCCACTTGTGACGCTGCTTGAGCAGGTGGGTCGGACAAGATGACCTCCAGAGAGCCTTTCTAACCTCAACTACTGTGTGATTCTGAGACACAAATAAAATTAAGAGACAAGAGCTGAAGTTGCTGTAGTAAGCCTATCTTTTTCTATACTAACTTTTAGCATGCACAAAATCTTACCTATAGTATTAAAATTCTTTGCACTTAATTTAGAAACACAATAGCTGCAAAATTCAATACAGAATGGTAATGAAAAATAATACAGATTGATATATGCTACACATATACACACACAGGTTGCTTGAAATGTCTGATATCAATATCTCTATAACTGGATCTACCAAGAAATCTATTAACACGGCTGTGGCAGGTATGAACTTTCATAAAGTTACTGCACTAGAATCCAAAAACAGGAGTTGAGGATAAAATACAATGGCAGTCACCAGCATATTCTTCATGCGAGTCACAACCATGAAACTTTAAACCATATGATCTGCACAACTAATCCCTGGCGATTTACAGTCCTTACATTCAGACAAATTGAGAAATTTAATAAAGAACAGGAACAAAATTCCCTCGATATGTCTGCGCTTGTATCAGACTTAGCTAATATTTCTCTTTAACATAAACAGGAGTCTTAATTCTATCTTCATCAGTATTTGAAAATATCTTGTGCCAGTTCAAAGACTGGACAAAAAAGAATAGCATAGAAAATGTACCAATTAAAATAAAGAATAACCACAAAAAAAAAATCAGAAAAGGTAATGCACTTAAATTTACTTTCAATTGAGAGCCTTCATATATACACACCCACCATTTTCCTTCCAAAAAAAGAACATTTATGAAATATAGTCAAATTAAAAGTGTAGGTAATCTGTATATGGTGGATCAGCATAATAGAAACAAATCTTTTCCGACCAGACCTAAAACTTCATTTTGATGGCAAGAAAGTCTCATATAGCTTAAATACTGAAAAGTTTAGAAAGCAAAGCATCGTTTTATTTCTCAGAATGAACACTTGAAATAAGAAATTCTAAAATATCTAATTTGCTTCTGTTCTTTTAATTTTCTGAACCAGGTTTGCCTTATGCAACCATGGGAGTTCAGGATCTTACCTTTTGGTACTCTGATGTTTTAAATATGCATTGACTTCTGATTTCCAACACTGCTAATACATAATAATAAACAATAGGCATTAAACCTTTAAAACTCTTGAAAAGAAAAAAATCAACAAACCCGCAAATCAACTTATGCATTCTTAATTGATACATTACCAAACTTGGCATTAGAAAGTTAATTAATTCTGCTTAGCATCCTTCCAAAATTAACATACTCAAATGAGAGACTTTAAGTCTTCTGATATTAAAGATTAATGAATGTATTACCAATAAAACTTTGGGTATCTTTTCAGTCAGATCTATGCAAAATACAAACTTCTGTTCTGTTGTAATCTTCATGTTCTTTACTTTTTCATTTTTAATAATATCTTAACCTTTTTACCATAAAAACACCCTTTGATGCCAAGGATGAACATATCAATATTCAATCACACCTCTACCATAAGAATTTCTCATGTCAGCTTCTTATTAAAGATTTTCTCCTTATTTTCCTTTGCATCTTATCTACTAAAATTCTGTCTATAAATTTCAGTGACTCTTAAAGGCTCCAAATATTCATTGTGCTATAATTTAAAAGCCTGACAGGAATCAAAGATACCAGAAGTCAAGTGCAATTTCAGGTCAACCTCCTCCTTTATTGAATGTTGATAGGTTTTGATCTGTTTCCTACATGCAGTCATTATACCAATATTCCATCTGACATATATAAGAATTCTGACAAAAGCGAAAGGCAAGTTACAGCTCTGACATCAAACTGTCTTAAGCATTTTCCATAATTCTTTCAATACAATTTGTCATGACGGTTTATTTTAAACTCCAAACTGCCAAGCAAATTTAAAGATCAATTCATCTATTCTTTGGAATAAGTAATTTCAAACAGATAAGATGATGATCTTAAATTTCACTTAAAGGAGTTTTAATAAAATTGCACAATATAGTCCTTAAACTAACAAAAGCTAAAGTGTTCTTATGAAAAAAGTGATATTCCCAATTTTGTATTTTTACCTTGCTATCTTGGCAATTGCGGCATTTTGTATCTTGAATTTCTAAAACCTGATACCCAACTGTGGACTGTAACCAATTACTGTTAATCTGTGTGTGTCTTTCTATATGTCCAAAATCCACTTAGTTGTCTGAGTACCAGAGAGAGAGTAAACTCACACTGCACTTTCAAGAGGAAAGAGAATAAGCTCTGAATCACCATATAGGAGTGTGTTGAGGAAGCCAGGTTTTTAGGGTGTAAGTGCTTGTCTGCAGACCTCAGGATACTTGTAGTTCATTCCTAGTCAAGACTGATCTACTAAAAAATTGAAAATATCTTTACTAGTGTATATTGGACTGTCATAAAAAAGCTGACTGTCTGAAGGAGTAGATCTTCCACAACATTTTAATTGCAATTGGAGATTTACTATCAGAAGCAAAGCCTGAGTTCAAACATGAGGCTGCAGTCTGTAAGCAGATCAACAATTAGAAATTGAGGCTAGATTTAAAACCTTGAGCTCCAGAACAGTTAGGAATTGACTTTCTGAACTGTTTGTATAATCTCCAAAGCAACAGCAGCTCTATCAGATTGGAAGAATCAGAAACTGCATCAGACCAGCCCAGAGCAGACCTTTTATCCATCTGTCTGGGAGTAAAATTCACATTCAATGGGTCAAGAAACACCTTATACGTCAGTACCTATTTCAGATGGAAATTGCTGGAATTATATATATGTTTTAATTAAACATCTGAAAGAAAAGCTGTTTTATAAAGAATAAAGGTAATAGCTACATAAATGTTACAATATTTAACTGATTGAAAGAGAAATTACACTTTTCTTTTTGAGGCCTGTTCCAATGCTGCACTTATATGTCATATAACAGAGCTTGGTTTAAAATATAAGTATCCATAAAAAGGTGATACAATAATACCTTGTGCTAATGGTGCCATTATCAAGCTATAAAATGATGCCATTATTTTGCCCAACTGTATGGCTTCATGCCCAAGGCCATTGCTCCAGCTGGGAAGAACAACCCACAGTAATATGGCATATTATGAAATTTCCCTAAATATATATGACGTTTCATAAATGGAGTGCATTTCTGGAAGCCACACTATTATGTAATAAAACAGTCTCCTGATTTATGTCTGAGAGTAGGAAATCATGTCAAACATCCCTTTCTAAGATTCCAAAATACTGCAACATATATTTTGAAGGATAAGATGGAAAAAAAAAAAAAATAGATGATATGGACCTCACCATCAAATATTTGCTATAAAAATAATTTACCACACATTCTGCAAGTAAGCCAGCTCTCAGAATTTAGGGTGATAAACCACAAACTAGTCAAAAGGTAAAAAATTCCTTAATGCTCACAAGACAGATTTTAATGCATAAAATGCTGGCACGTATGAACAGAGCTAAATAAGACATTTGCAACATGTCTCCTATGAACTCAATCTATGTCTATGCCCAAGCCATAACACACCTCTTTCTTTGAGCATTCCTGAGAGTTGCTGAGTCCGTATGCTGCTTCTCAAGTTCAAGACAAGATTAGCCCAAAGACCTGCAACAGCATCTTAACACATTCATTAACATCTGGTCAGTTAACTAGTTTTGTATTTCAGGCATGATCATTAGCAAAAGTGCATTCCTCTTCACACTCACAAATTGAAACTGCAAAGGGAAGAATAATTCCCCTCTCATAAGAAATACAACTAAATTATGACATCAGTTGCAGAAAGACTCAATAGTAAATTACCAAATCCAATTTACTCAGGACCTTGTAATTTAGTTTCAATCTATTTAATTCAATTTTAGCTGTGATATATAAATGTTGATTAGCAGACTATTGCATGAGAATATAAAGTACTTCAGTTTCTTTAAGTTACCACTGTTTAAGCTACAGTACTTTTTTTGTTCTTTCAAAGACAGAACTGAATGGTAGGAACCATAAAATCAAATATGAATAAAATTAAATCTGGAATGCATGCCAGTTAACTCTACAGCATAATTTTTTAGCATGCAGAAAGAATATCTTCCTTTGCAAACAAACTGAGCTACAAATGCACTCCATATTTTATACAACAGCCCACACTGACATGGACTTATCCATGTGGTAGATACACCTACAATCACTGGCATTCAAAAATGTGGTATATTAGTGTTTGAAATTTAGGTTGTTTTTCTTTTTTAGTATGTGGTCAAAAAGCATAATTTTGAGCTTAATTAAAATGAAAAAATTAATGTATTTTTTACCTTTTTTCTATAAAAATTTTAAAAGAGTAAATGAAACTTTCAAATTATTAGAAAATAGAAGAACTACTTGAAACAAAATAGACTAGTG
>JBCJKH010050887.1:3406-15562 GCA_039877255.1 Loriculus beryllinus | reverse complement strand
AAAGCTATCTGTATAAATTAGATGACTCAAGCATTCGTTCATTATTATACATATTTAGCATGTAAAATTTGTGTTCCTCTCCAGTTATAAAACTGACAATAATGTACACTTTGATTTCCAATGATAATATAGCAAACAAGTGTTAATAATTCTGTGTATTGCATCCATATGACAGTCTCAATCTGTGACAGAAATCCTACAGGATAAGACAGCACACATTAGAATTATTTAGATAAATTTACGCCTCCTAGAGTCATAGGCACATCTGGGAGAGCAAGAGACTAGAGTTTTATTTTTTACTTAATTTTGCTTTCCTTGTAGTAGATGTAGGCAGCTCTCACCAAACCATGTAACTCCTAATATGCCATACATCTTAGCACACCTAACTAGTGGTACGTTAAAACCCACGGTCTAAGAGAAAGATGCTCATTACTTAGCTATGTTCAGCCATTACAACTCTTGTAGAGTAAGCAGGATGCACAGATTTAAAGTGGAAGAAGATGAATATCCACACTGAAGTTGGCACAATGATCTTAACTAATCCTATTTTTTCCAAAGTACTGTAAGCCATGCAATGTAATTAAAAATTGGAATTGTCTTCTGTTTTCCAACAGCTAAATAACTAGTCCTTATTCCTTATGACAAAATTTAAAAATCCAATCATTTTCATTACTATGGAAACCACGTCATATAGTCCTTTTTCTAAACACAAATCATACAGGTTACTCACCCTCATAATTCTGCTTATTTTATCTTTATTAAAGAATGTCACCACTTGATACTTAGCTTTTAGATTCCTACTCTGTATTTAATAGACAAATTACAAGCATTTGTTTGTGTGGGGCAACATATTCCTTTATTTTAAGCAGCTTTCCTCTTCTTCCCTCCCTGCCTGCTCAGGTCTTAACACTAGAGAAATAAACAAAACAAAGTTATTTTACATTTCATCTCCATTTTCCTGATCATTCCAGTGGTGCAAGACCTAACTTGTCCCAGCTGCAATTCAATCTTGAACATGGCTAACCAAAACTGAACAAGCCTCAATACAGTGTTTCGCAATGGCAACATTTTCCTGTTTGACTGGAAATACTTGATCTGACATATCCAAACACTTGATTTGATTCTTTTAACAGCTATACTGTATTGGCAGCTTGTAGTCCTCCCATGATCTGTGAGTGTTCCAAGGTTATTACCTTTTTCAGTCATTTCTGTTAATGTCACAGTTTTGAGTGTGGGTTATTAGTCTCAAAGTACCTTTGAATATCATCCCAGTCTTTTACATCACTTCAGCCATCCAGCTCTTCCCTGCTGTGTCCTTAGCCTATTCCTAATACATTAAAATTGCATTTTAACCTACATGAAAACATAACATTAAGTCTGCAGGATGAGACCAATGTCGGTTTCTCTCAGGCCATTCCTCCTTCCAGCCAGAAGGTTCCTGCTAAGCCAGAGGACAACCACCAGCAGCAAGCAACAGCCAGCCTTCCTCCCTGTTGTTCAGGGAGGATTTTATAAAACAGAAGACAAACTACACTGCAAATTCCAGTCAAGTGCTATGAGTCACCACTAGTAGCAATCTTGATTACTGCGAATAGCTTCCTAGGACTGCAACATCTACTGCCATCACTTTCTTAGGTAGATTCTAGCACATTTTACCATTCTGATATAAATTCATGTCTTTAACAAATTCTCATGTAGCTATAGCTCTTATTTACTAAAATTAAGCAGACCTTTAATTTTAATCAGATGTATTTATAAAAACAGTATATGCTGTGCTAATGTGAAGAGAATGAAGCATAACTTTCGTATGAAACAAAAGATGGTATTTCTGAAGCAAGCAAAATTAAGAAGTTAAGAAAATTTAATAAAATGAAGATACTGCAACAGGCATGTGGTGTCCCATTAACTATTAAGGTATTCAATAATTTTTTGTAATACAGAGTAGTTCAAATAAGAGTGAACTATACATAGCAAATTCTGCTAATGGATACAAGAAAATTCTGCTTACTTCCTATCTAGCCATTGCTTTTCATCTCTCCTTTGCCATACTTCGCTCCTCAAGCAACCCTGTGTTTTAAAATCAAATAAAGCTGTAAAAATACTACAGAATTGTTGGCTAAATTAAACAGGGAACTTAAGGGAAAACAAAGATATTCCACTACTCATTCTAGGACCTATTATTTTGCCTCCAATACAGCTCCAAGTGGTGAATCCTGGACCTTTACAAATTAGTCAGCACACCATATAATCAAATTTTTACGTATTTTGGATTTTCAAAACCAAATTGAACTATTTTAGTTTTACAAGTGTCTTGGTAGTAACATTCTAATAAAATTTCATTTGTGTTAACAAAAAAGAAAAAAAAAATGAAAAAGAAAAGAAAAACTCCTGAAAAGATTTCAGCAAGAAAATCAACATCTTATTTTCATCAGCCATGAAAGCTGGGAAATTCTTCTTGAAAAACTGGGAAATGTTGGAAACATTTCTGGGAAACCTTTCTTGCACCTTAAGTCACTTCCCTTATTTTATTTGTTAGTATACCCACACAAATGTGATTACAGTAGTATCCCCCTAACTGGTCAAATACACTGGTCAAAATAAACAAAAAAAACCCTCACTTTTTACAACCACCACTTGAGCTAATATGGTTTGTAGATCACATAATGCACTCAACCATAAGGAAAACCTTTATGGGTTGTTTAAGTATCCATGTGAGAAAAATGGAAATTTGAACATATTCATGTAAAATAAAGAAAATTATTAAAACCTTCCAATAAAAATCACAGCAAGGTAATGCAGAAGCAAATGTTAAAATATTAACAGTGTCCAGCTCTGGACTTGATTAGTGTCAATGAGCTCAGCAGACTGTGCAATCACATCAATGTGCACAGGGGAGATAAGCAGCAAATTCTCCTGTTTGCTGTTTACTAAGGAAGACCTCTTTCTGTATGCTTGGAAGGAGAAAATGGTTGTGAAAATGAAAGAGCACTGCAGAAATGAAGCAGAAGTTACAGACATCCATTACAATAAAAAAACCTTCATTTTTAACTACTATTTTTTGAGAAGATATTATTGTCTTCGACTTCAAACCCTCTCTGTTGCAAAAAGCCCTTGAAATTTACAGCAAATGATGCACCAAAATGTAGCAAGGGCAAATGAAGAGGTTTTAATGCTTTGCTTCATGCCAGTACACAAAAACCTTTTCATTCTATTTTGATTCTCTTTAAAGTAAGAAAATATTCTTCCACTTTTACAGAAATACCTGAATGAATTATGTTTGGGGTTTTTTTTCCCCAAAATTCAGTGCTGGATAGGCACTATTCTCAGGGAACTGTGATAGCTGGGAGCTGTATGGTGCTTACCTATACAAAGCTCTGTGGTTACAACAGTATTGCTTTGGGTATTCCACATATGCAGCTTTTGAAATATCAAGGTCAGATCATCTAAAGCAAAATTATAATGCTGTGAGCTTTCGTGGCACTCAAAACATTATAGTTTTCATGATTTCCCTACCTCTGAAGTTACATTGCTCTCTAATAATTAAATTTCACTCCCAGATGGTGCAGAAAAATGGAAGATGTACTTCTGGTATATCTGAAAAGTGGAAAAAAAAAACAGAAGAGAACAAGGAGTGCATTTTTGAAGATGTTAATTTTAAACCAATTTTACTGTAGGCTTGGCTCATGTTTTTTAATGTTTGAAGCACCGACTGATTAGTGGAATTAGACTCAGAATGAATGACAGTTCAGACACAATATGCCCAAACAATAAGTGTGGTGTTATAGCAAAAGTAATGTCATGCTCAGAATTATTTCCTTGTAGAATTATCTCCTTGTTTGAGCTAACCATATTGATCTCCTCCTCCAGATTTATGCAGCCTCTCCCTTTCCTTCATTTTTTTTCTTCCAATGCCATGATTAGGACAGTCAGGACCCATGGTCTTCATTTGGAAGCCTACCCACATGCCACCTCACCAAACTTCCTCTCCCACTCCCCACTATCTCCAGTTACTCTCCACACCTGTTCATAGCTGCCAGACAGGAGGCTGTGCAACCACCTTCACTCATACGTGACAACCCCCGGCCAAAAGGAGGGTGCAGGTGCTCCAAAAGAGCCAATGACTGCCTCCACACTTTTAGAGCTGTAGCAACTCTCCACCCCACAGCAGATGGGCCCATCACACTTGTTAGGGAAGTACAAACACCGAATAGCCTGGGCGATCCTGTGGCCTCACCAAAACATGTGTCACCCCACAGATCTAGGATTTTTCACTCGGTAGAGTCCAGCGGGTGGAGGGGACCACAGCGCCACCAGAGATGCCCACCTGTGTCTGCACTACCAATTCAGATGGTTTTAAATCACCCCTATCCTGAAACTGACCAGGAAAGGCCCAGAAATTGCCGTGTGGGGCTCCGTGACGCCCTTACACGGCGCAGGGAGGGCCGGGAGGGGGCTGAGGGCCGGCTCGGGCAGGGAGCAGCAGGGTCGAGTGTACGTGTGTGAAGGAGGTGGCGGCGGCCCTCCGCGCCCTGCGGGCCCCGGCCTCCCCCTGGCGGCGGCCGCGCCTCGCAGGGCCGACACCATCCCATCCCGGCGATACCTGCCCAGGGTGCGGAGCCGCAGGCGGCTGCGGGGCTTGTTCCCCGATCCACAGCTGCTCCTTGAGGAGGTGCTGGTAGCTGAGGCAGTGCTTCAGCGCTGACGGCACGGTGCCCATGGCGCATCAGCGGGGCCCTTACCGGCCGCCCGGAGAGCCAGCCGCAAGGTCGCTCTCCGGCCCGCCGCGGCCCCCGCCGCCGCGTCCACTGGCAGCAGCGCATGCGACTGGAGGAGGGCGGGAAGCCTCCGCGCCGGTATCGCAGCTGCGCACCCCCCCCCCAGCACGGCCCCTGCGACAGCAGCCGCCTTAGCCTTGGTAGCGGGCGGCTGCGATGGACTCCAGCGGCGGGGTCAGCCTGCCCGGAGGCGGCGGCGGGCTTGTAGCTTCACCTCCGCCTCCTCACAGCATGGCAGAGAGCCCCGGCAGTGACTGACCGCCGGTAGTGAGGGTTTGGGCAGCGCCGCAGCAGCCTGCCATTGCGGGGAGGGAGGGATGGAGGAGAAACCTCCGGGGAGGCCCGGCGGGCCCCGGGGAAAAGGGGCCTAGCCTGGGTTTTCGGTGCTTCTGGCAGAAGGCTTCAGTGGGAAGAGAGGAGCAAGGAGAAGGGACAGCGCTGCTTCGAGGCCAAACGCGCTTGCCCTGTTTGGGGGTCCTGGGACTGAGAATGATGCAGAATAAAGCCTGCCCTGCTCACTCGGCCTTTCAAGTGGCAGCAGGTCTTTGTTAAGAGGCTTTATGCACATGTTTGCGTTTATGTCTTTCATTTGGGTAGCAGAAACTTAGAACGTAGCAAACAGAGTACTTTTCAGGTTTTTGACAGCTCTTTCAGAAGCAGCAGATTGTATTTTGTCATCTCCTTCAGCATTCAGTGTGTCAGCCAACTTTCCAGACCAGTCTCAAGTGAAATACCGTATGCACTGGAAATAGTTTATGGATCATGCCTTTTGTGGGGTATCAGGAAGTTTTTTGTTAAATTCACTAACCTTTCCCTCTGTCATTTGCTGCAAAAGATTATCAGGTTTACAGCCGAATCTTCTTGTTTCACTCATCCTTTTTGTGCTGTTTTGCATTTCAAGCTCACTGTTCTATGCAACCAGATCCCTCCCTGTTTTTGTGTGTCATTCTAAAGCAAAACTGTGTGCTGATGGATTGGCTGGGAATTTTTGGGTTTGGTTGGGGTTTTTTTTCAGGGATAATTATTGCTTTTCTGAAATAAAATATTTAAAATACAACTTTAAAATTCATTTTGAAATAACACTGGTGGACGTCTCTGCAATTTCAAATCTGGCCACAGAAAAGTGCCAGGAGTTTTCTCTATTGACAGCAATCTGAGGCAGATAGTATCTTTTCTGCCTTCTTCCAGTAAAATATTTGTGGATTCAAATTCTTACATTTTCACAGTTCAGAATTCCATTGAGTTTCCATTAAATGCTGACTACAGGTACTTACTTTGGTCTTGTTACCTGCAGAGCAAGGGATAAAACGCACAAAGGCTGCCTAAAAAATCAAACCTTACTGTTCTTGTCTCCCAGTGAAAGTTTATCTGTGATGCAATACATGTGAAGAGAAAAGCACTTTACTGAGGTAAATAATTTCACTTTGCACTTTTCTGTACCTCTCATAGCAAGCTGGAAATAGGGTGAAAAATGCAATCACAACAAAGTTAGAGTATGTCTGTGTCTAAAGTATAGCTCTCCTACCTACCCAACCTGTTCTCAAGTTACTCCAGTACTGAAGTCAAACTTCATCGTGTCTTTAATCATCTTTCTTACAAATGCCTCTGAAGTTAGCTTCATTATAAACCTCTACAACTAGTTTAGCTGTCAAAATGCTATCTTCTCCATATTAAATCCCTTCTAATAAAGTTGCTTTTTAGTCATTGTTGCAAGCATAACTGAAACGCACTGCCAGAACTGAATGACATTTCTGCAGGGCTTAAAGCTTCAGTTGTTCTTCCAGCCTAAGTCATTTTTTGGACACAAACCTGATTTAAGGCTCAGAGTGAAACCACATATGCTGAAAAGGAGCATCTTTTTCTGAAATTACAGTGTTATTGGGCAGGAAAGGAACACATAACAATGATACATTATAAAGCAATCCCAAATAAACTGGGTTCTTATGTAACAGTTTCTCTCCTTTTTTTTTTTTTTTCCTGTTGTACCTCTCATTCTTCCTGAAATCAGAATTTGTTTCTCACCCTTGCCAATTCAGCACTGAATGTTTCAACTAGCATTTCTAGTTCCATGTAAGCAGTTGTTTCAAGAGATGTATAAACAGAACATTCATCTTGGATGAAGATGTTTCTTGGGAGTACATGGTAATTTATCTATTGAAAAAAACCCTGTGTGTTTAAAGCTTTAGAGCTAAGACAAATTGTTATTCATAAACAAGAGTCACGTAGGATAGCACAACGTGGAAGTAGCTCCAAGAAGACTTCAGTGCGTTTTAGCCAGGCATAATCATGCCAATAGTGTTTTTGCTCACAGGGGCTACAAAACTTACTCCACCTCCCTGTGTGAGTACAATAGGTACAATAGGCTGTTTAACCTTGTCTGCCTTCAGTGGTAGTACCATTTCAGAAGCATTTGCAAAATCATGTGAAGAATAACAAGAGACTTCTGACAGACCTTTCTGTAACAGCACATGTGCCTCTTGTGATCTGGACTTTTATATGTCCTGCGCTGTTCCTTATTTTGAGTCTTCATATTTTTTGTTCAACAATGGCATTTTGGAACTTCAGTTTACCAGAACACATGGTCGGACTCAGATGTGTTTAGTGCTACATCAAGATAGTGAATAGAAATTGCACGACTAGCTTTTGGCTTTCCATCTGTCTTTTAAAAGTATTTCTTACTCTGATACTCATATGGATTTATCATTGTCCTTGGCTTACACTGTATTCTGGTCAAAGGTTTTAAAATATCTATTCAAAGGAATGCTTTTCACTAAATTAAATAATCTCTTACAGAATTTATGCCACCAAGCCAACCAGGTGGAGAGAACAGGCAAATTTGTTTAATACACAGAGAAACTTCAAATATTATCATGAGCGATGTTTTTGTACTCCTTATTGTTCCCATGCAATTACACAGGTAGTTGGCAGTCAGATCATTAGGAGTGGAAAAATCAAGCTGTTGTATTTCCTGCAATGTGGCACAAAACCTTGGCCAAGAAAGGCATGGTTAAAATAGGTTGGTCATTTACAAGCATCTAAAAAAAAATGAGAAAGTTGTTTAAAGAGTGATTTGATGACAGCAAGAAGGACAGAATCAGAAGCAAGGGAGCTATTCATACTGCTGATAATCATAAGTGCCAAACTGGCAAGCAGCCAGGGTGCCTACTAGGCAGGGATCAAAGACACATATGGTAAGTCTCAAACAACAAATAAGCCATAGAATTCTGGCAAGCATTGCAGGAATAATATGCTCCAGCCCTGACAAAGAAGATGAGGGCTAAAGAAAAAACAATGGGGCTACCAATAGTGGATCATACCTCTGGGAAAGCAAAGCTTTCATCATTTCGGTTTTACTGGAGAAAAATGCAGATAACTTCTCACATATGTTAGGTCTGATTGATCTAAATTGATGGGAAGTGTAACACAATGTTAGAAAAGATTCTTTACAGTTGTGGCAGTAAATCAGTGTTCCATTAGCAGTGGCATCATTCAGAGACAGCATTCTTCAGAGAGTTAGTAATAGATTTACTTTGCCAAAGTAAGACTATACCCCAGGTGATAGACACCTGGCATTTGAAACAGACACAATCAAGAATAAAGTCCAAGTTACGTCTTACCAGATGTTAGATTCTGTTCTTTTCTATTCTTTCACTAATTCAGTGAGATGGCAGGTTTTTTGCCAACTAGATCACGAAGTAAAACACACAAAGAAAAAAAAATCAACACCTTTTAATTTTATTTTCATACTACTAGGCAACATCAAATAGGAAAAGAAGGAAATTGTGAGCTTAGAGCTAGTTTCATAATCACAACAGTTATACACCTATACACAGGGTTATAAAAAGAAGAGATGTATCATAAGCTATTTTATATTTACAAAGGGTACTGCCTTTTGCACTGGTAAGAATGGTACTCTGTAGCCCTTTGGGTGATCTCTAAAGTCCCAGCACTACATAGCTATTTATAATTGTTATGAAGCATATCAAAACCAACAGAGAATTGGAGCAGAAAATGCTTATTTTACATCTGAGATATTTCCATAACTGATAGAAATGCTGATGAACCAAATATGTCCCTTGTCTGACTCTATTGTTTAGACTGTAATTTCTTCATCTCAGTGACCTGACCTACCACCCAGCATTATCAGTAGTAAAGGAGAAACTATGAGCCAATTCCTGAATAAATTTTCAAGGTGCTATTATTTAAGAAAAAATTTCCTTCTCAGAGGAAGTGTTCTGCCTACTGTTGCACAGACTTTCTCTGTTTTCACTCAGAGATGTTTCCATCTCTGTTCTCCACATAAACGCAGTTAGTATCTCCCTCTTCTCTCCACCCTGTCTTTTCTGCCAGTACGTACTGATGTGATTTCTGACATGGATTATAAGGTGCAATATGCAGTAACCTCTGATTTCCTTCCTCCTTCTTATGTTATTAAGAGCCAACAAAAAATAGTATTGATTGTCAGTGGGGCCAATTTTCTTGGTCATGCAAGCAGGTGACCCTTTTACATCATGTAATACAAAAAGAAACTATAAATCATCCTTAGGAAATATTTTCTGAACAAGGAGATTCTGGGACAAATTTTGTGCTGTATCTGTTTCTGCTCAAGTAAAGAACATTTATCAAATGTTAGCCAAAGCACCACAAAATAACCACCTGACATGTGTACCTTCACTGCATTCTGGGGATAGTGCTTTCCAAACAGGAAAAAAGAGTTAGAGAAGACCTGCACCTTTTCTGTGTTCTGTTATGGAACATTTCTTCTAATTTATTTGAAACATGTATTTTACTATCAAATGAACCATATTCTAATGCATACATTTGTCCCCCTGATGACTACAGAGACCCTAGGGTAACTACTGAGGTATAGATTGTTACATAAGCTACATTTGCTCAAATGAGTTCCACAATAGCTAATATTATTAAGTCCATTACATTGTCAGCACATTCAACTCTGTACCTGATTTCTACCTGTTCAGACAAGGAAAGTCTCATACTAGCATACTTAGCAAACTTACTGCTGGTTTCAGAAAAAGTCACAAAGGAAGCTAAAAGTGGACTGAAAGGCAGGATACAAAGTAGTGCAATCTACAAATATGAATGTATAATCTCATTGTATACTGCAGCAAATTTTTATCTGTTAAAGCTTATAAAGTAATAGCTTTCGAGACAAGCAGGTAAAGAGATAACTAGCGAATGTGGCCCTCCAGCAGAGGAGGATGCAGTTTCAGCATTAAGGGGAAGAAGATGAAGTGGAACTGCAGTGTTTCTGAGAAGCCAAGATAGTCCAAGGAACTATGTTTTTACACAATGAAATCACAAGTAAAATAAAGATTGATAAGTTGCTGACTTGCTTGTTGTTGATTTTATTGCAAACCCTAGGATCTAATGTATTAATATATAATATGCAATTTCTCTATCTCAAGCATTTTCAGCAAGTAAAAATGAATTAAGTGTTACCTAATGAAGCACAAGTATATGTAAATAGTATGATCCAAAAGCTGGATTTGTCTGAGTTTTTTTGTTTCGTTCTTATAACTACCTTAATGTACAAAAACTATCTTGTGGGCATACCAGGAATAACTTGGCATTTTTTTAGGCATTTGCCATATAACTGTCCCTCAAAAATTAATTGGGATACTCAGCTGCTGTATCCCTGTCATTCACTTGTTCCAGATCAACAGTAACAGCTTAAATTCTAGTATAATGACCTATCTCTGCAAATACAATTTTTTTGTTTCTTCTGTTACCAACATTACTCAACCTAGGACCAAAAATAAATGGAGAAGTCTTCTGGTGCAGTATAAACTTGCCTAATTTGGTAATCAAACTGTAAAAAAGGCAGAAGTATTACTGAGCAGACAAAGGAAAGTTTTGGTTGCGCGTAAAGGATGTACTTACCAAGGTAGTCCGCTCGTGCTTGTTATGGCAATTTGATCTTTTTCAATTTACTTTATATTATTTTTCCTACATAAAGCATAATTAAAATGCATATCCACAATAACTGAATGCAGTTGTTAAACCATCAACACAACAAAAACTTTTGGACAATATACTACTAAATAATGAAAAATAAATTGAAATAGTATGTGATGTGGAATAAAACCAAATATTATTCTCAACATAATACAAAGCCATTTGAGATCATCAATTAAATGTGTGGATCATTTAGTTCTCCATTTCTGTTTGTATTTAACTTCAGAGTCAGACTGCAGTTTTCAGCTGTGTCCTGTGATTTAAAATCCTCTTTGGTAGCATGGACAAGACAGGACAAAGGATTGTGGTTTGGCTTCAATAGCAAAGACTGAACCAATGGATACTGTATCTCTAAAGGAAAGGCTGACGTAGGAAATACTGGAATGGTATTGACATTCAGAGATTCCCTTTTCAGCATAATGGTAGCAACATCAAGATAAAGTAAAACGCTTGGAAGAACTAGGGCTTTTACATCTTCTTTCTCTATCTCCGCCACTAATACAAGATGTAATTACATAAAAATTAATGTGCACTTCTTCATGTTACAGTTGCAGTATAAGCACTTTAATGAGTTTAACCTTTAAATTAAAATACCGATGCCATATTGTAAAGCAGAACATATGTTACTGTTGTTACATTCAGGGACCCACAGTGTCACAATATTCTGTGAAAGAGAACAGTATTCTTTTCCTAACAAGAATGTCATTTGCAGTATCAACCATTCCATTCTGCCTTTAATGATTTCTTTCCCAAATTTAAAATACTGTTCATCTCCAAAGCAGATGTTTATATACTGAGACAAGAAGTGATTTGTTTCACATAGTAGATCTAGGGGTTTCAAGGCTGTCCTGGGTTCGGTTATCTGTGTCAGCTTGCAGAATTCTGTGACAACACAAGAATTAGCAATTTTCTTGAGAAAATTCAGTTTTCTCACCTTTCTCAATGCAAAGAATGGCTTTAAAATGTGATGCTGTGGTCCTGTTTAGCAGCACACTGGGTTTTTTTCACAGCAGTACATATGGTGCTGTGCTTTGGATTAGTGATGAAAACAGTGTTGATAACACACCCAGGTTTTAGCTATTGCTGAGCAGCATCATCCTTCTCTGTTTCTCACCATGTCCTCAAAGTGAGCAGGCTAAGGGTGCATGTGCAAATGGGAGGGGATGCACCAGGACAGCTGACCTCAGCTGACCAACAGGATATCTCATACCATATGATGTTGTGCTCAGCATGTAAAGCTGGGGAAAAGAAGGAGGAAAAGGGTGACATTCAGGGTTACAATGCTCATCTTCCTAAGTAACTTCCTAAATTGCATATGATGGCACAGTGCTTTCCTGGAGGTGGCTGAACACCTGCCTGACAATGGGGAGTGGCAAGTGAGTTCCTTATTTTGCTTTGTTTAAGA
>JBCJKH010050886.1:0-20079 GCA_039877255.1 Loriculus beryllinus | reverse complement strand
TAAATGTCACTGGATACAGCTACACAATCCTGCATGGAAAATAGTGTTTTAGTCAGCTTTGATAAAAATTCAGTCTTTATTTAGCAATTTAATTTTTTTTTTCTGGTAGAATTGTTTTTTTTATAACTATTTAAATGTGTGCTTTGACTCTCTAGATAACATCTGTATAGCTCTAAAAGTTCTTCAGTAGTTTATTGTGTCATTAATGCCAGTGTTACATGCTTTTACTGACACAGGAAATAATGAATAAGAATATACCTCTCCTCTCATCTTCCTTTGTGTAGATTTTGGTTGTTTATCAAAAAAACCCATGCTGGGATAAGGCTCTCAAATGCTGTCTCCTGCTTGGCAGCTCATGCTGTCAGCAATGCTTTGTGAGGGTCTAACTATGCAATTTCTTTGTAACTTGTCTTTGTGATTTTTGTCCTAAAAAATGCTAAGCATATATTAAATGTTTCATTTAGGGGATGCTTTTTTCTAATTTTGTGTTGATAAATGTAGAAATCTGAAAACTAATTTAATCAGAAGAAACAGGCTCAACTTTTTTTCTTGCCATGCAGTTTATTACAAAAGACAGTACAGAAATGAAAACAGTTTGTGTTGTACACCTTGTTCTACAATTACAAATCAGATTGTTTTAAGAGAGTTTTCTAAATATTTGCACTGAACATAAATGTAGGCAAATAGTTACCTTTTTTTGTCTGTTCTATCTGTCACTTAAATGGATTATGAAAAGACTTCTAAAACACTTTCCAACTAATGATTTAATTATTTTCTTTTAAAATGTAAACTATAGAATACTCAATATATGGTTCCATTAAAAATAAACAAACTTGCTCATCGACCTACATCAATGGGTTGTTTTTTGGAGGGTGCGGTTCTTCTTGGCTGGGGGATGTTAGCAATTTGTATCATCTCCTGTCAAATCAAAACCACAGCAACAGGACTGACAGAACTTCTATAAGTGTGTGTCTCTAATGCTTTTGACAAATACATTTTCTGTGACCAACTAAATTTATATAGGGTTTGTAAAATGCCTGAAGATTTGGTGCTCTTAATGTATATTTTATATATGGAGAAAACAGCAAGAAGCTGTAGTTTGCTGGTGTTATATGAGAGCACATACCTTACTGTATACTCTATGTGCATATTTTATTTTTCTGAGTCTGATTAAAGTTCAACTCAATAATAATGACCACAGAAAGAATGGATAGAATTCGTCTGTGTTAAAAATATTTTTCAGAGAAGTTTATTGAGTACATAATACCTGGTATGGGTCTACTGTGGGAAGACTTTCAAACTAATCACTACAATATTTGATTTATATCATTGAGAAGCCAGGGAATATCATTATCTCCTCCACCCCTTCCTTCCCTCTGCTCCCCTCCCCACCCTGTCCCGGAGACTCCTAGGCTTCCAGGAGTCAGAGGTAAGATCATTTTTTCTCTATCTTGTTAATGAAAAGCTAACTCAGTACTTGGTAATTTATAAATGTTCGTTACAAAAGAACAACTTACAAAGATTTTGTGAAGCAAAAAATTTGTTTACATGCTATAAACTACAAGTAAAGCTGTATGAGCTTGTTAGTTTGATAAACTTTATCTAGTGTATGTTGCATATAACACATGTCACCTTGTTTTGAAAAGTAGATACAGACAGACCAAAGCGAATACAAATTAAGTCATAGATCCACATCTGACTTGCAGAGATAAGTGTAAAGGCATCTTTGTACTAGTATACCAAGGAAACTTTATTTGGGAACTGTGGAGGAAATGCAGAGATGGAGCTCTCTGTGATGCTATTGTTAGGATTGCTTCCCAGGCTTAGGGACTGGCATTTTCGCTTAGTGTGAATGAGCCCTCAGAATGCGTGCTAGCACTGGTATACGGGCAGAGCACTAGAAAATTGCTTAGGAGAAAGGATTAGAAAGATTTAGAAAGGGAATGGACCTTTCTGTGGATCAAAGCAGCAGTCAGATGAGTTAATGCTATGGAAGAGGTATTAGATTTCATCACTGGAGATCTATACCAGCTCCTACCAGAGATTTATAGATTTCTTGCAACCTGCTTTGAAGCCTCCCTTCCTGACCACCATCAGAAGTAAAATACTGGATTTAACTAAAAAGCCAGACAGAAAGAAGGTGAGAGACTAACTCTAAACTCAGACGGATTTTTCACCTGGGCTGTAGGAGATTCACTTATTGATACTGTTTCAGCTGTTACTTATTTATGAAAAGTGAGGAGGCCTCAAAAACCTTAGAGTAGTTCTTCACAGAGCACTTCATACCTGTTTACTGGGGACTTCTTATGGGGTGTGATACATGTGGGTTCATGTCCTTACAGTAAATCAAGTGGAGGAGGAGTCTGAAAAAGGCCTTACAGAGCTGGACTCTAGGAAGGGTGGATCTCTTTGGTCTGCCCTGATGGAGGCAAGCAGCCCCACTGCACACTGAACATGGTGGCATGGGTGTTGTGCTAGTAGCTAACTCCAAGCCTGGGTGCACAGATTACCTTGTTTTCTCTCACCTATATTTCTTCATTAAACTGTACTTTCTCATAGAAAACATTTTCATAAACTTGGTTCTCCCTGACCAGGGTGTGGTTCCTCAGTGCAGATCCAACATGTGCTGCAGTATCAGACTAGAGCCAGGCAAAACTGTTGTGGCTGAACGTCTCCTATCTGGGTGAACATTGCTACCCCTCAAGCTAGTCCTCAACACAATTTCCAAACACAATCCTATAAAGTATCTTAGACTCAGTTTCAATAAATATATTAATTAATCAGTTGAGTCCTTGCAGAATTAATAATTCTGAGAATTTGAAATGTTGGATGATTTGGTGTGTATTTTTGTTTTATAGAGGCTGACCTCATTCCTGAACTGAATGAAACTGAAGAATATGAGGTATAGCATTCATTTATATTTAAGAGAGTATTTCAAATGCATACATTTCAAATAAATTAAATTTATACTCCATAAAAATTTAGAAAACTATGTCACCAACTGAATGTATTATCTGCATTCATATATACATATTCATATATGCATATACAACCTTCTCTTTCAGCTATATTTCTCTCTAGATAATTAGAGATACCTCTCTATTTAGTTCTGTGGTGCTGGAGATACTTTGAGAAGTAAGTGATATCACAGGGTATGCCTAAATGTTTTTGAAAATGGGGCATCAAGTTACTGTCACTTCTGAATGAAAATGAATGACAAAATTGTTCATTTAGCAGAGTCAAAGCTTGCACTGAGCATTAGGCTTTCTAGTTTGTTTAATGAGAAATCTGGCTTGGGTTTGCTTATGATTGCCTGGTTGGATGGGGCTTTGAACAAACTGATTTAGTGGAAGGTATACCTGCCCATGGCAGAGGGGTCGGGAATGGGTGATCTTTAAGGTCCCTTCCAACCCGAATTATTCTATGGTGGACTTACCTACCATGTAGTTAACTAAAGTTAGGGAAGAAGGCAGTTGTCCAGAAGAGTAATATTCACATGTCATCTATGAGTGTCCTATCAGGTGAATTTAACAGTTACTCCAGAATTCTTGGAGTTCATTTACTTCTAAAATTCAAGTTAGAAATTACAGTATAACTCTATTTTATACAGTTTTGGATGTTTTTGTGATAACCTCTGCAGACTTCATGTTTGGTAAGTAGGTTTCTGGTGTCCCAGCAAGGAGAGAGGTGAAAATACCACAGTTATGTTTTTAACAATCTGTAATACCGATTTTACAACATGGACAGTCCCTTTGGTAGAACCTACATTTGTATTGAGTATTCCTTCTGAATTTTTATTTTATAGTTTCAGTCTATGACCACAATATTCTCACTGAGTGGCAAGTCCTTGTTAGTTAAATAGACAGACTGTTCTTACCTGGCTATCTATTTGTACCCTTCCTTATATCCGTGGACATTGAGTAACCAATAACACAGATATTTCTCTGGTGACGTAAGCTGTATAGCTAGACTGTTATGTTGCATCTGTCAGGACAGTAACTGAGTGCCAGTGAATGTCAACTGATATTTACTTGAACCAAGAAGTTTACAAGCACAGGCATTGCCCTACAGAAAGTAGATTTTCAAAAACAAGGGCCTGTCTAATCCAGTCTGTGTTTGAGGGCACACAATCTAGTTGCTTCTCTCCTGACATTTTATATATTTAGCTCCAAGAATGAAATCCAAATCTGAGAGTCATATCTGAGGTACTTTATATTATGTTAGCGCACAAGAGGTTCCTGGTATGAAAAAAGGACAGCAGTGTGAAGCATAGCTCTAGCTTAGTCGTTAAAGCTCTCACTCTGGTAACACTGACTAAAAGCTAACAACTCCTAGTAGCAAGTGCTCTAGTTAACAATTTATTCAGCAGTGCTTTATCTTGAGCGTTTCTATCAAAGGCTGTTGATTTTACATTCTCCTCTCTGCTATGCCCTGTTCACTTTGATACTGGAGTGGGAGATCTACTCAGTCCAAAATACAGTGGAAACTGAGGATTTCTTAGACTGATAACTGTGTCTCAGTCTCCTATCTTCTGGGTGTTTCCTCTCAACATTATGCTTTTGAATAAGAACAGGTGGGTATTGCCACCACATTGACAAGCCAGACCCTCAAAAGAAAAAGGAGTTGCAACTGTGTTGTATAAAAGGCTCTGATCTGCTGGTGTCTCTTAGGGCTGTGTGTGCTATCAAATCAAGCCCCTTCAGAAACTGAAAGTGCCCCTCAATCTAGTTTTCAGAGTGCTGCTTGGGCAGGTTTGATTCTGGTGCAGTTCGAGATTGGAGCACAACAGAGAGCTGTGAGCACTGCTGTGTCTAGGTCAAAACAAAAATGCCTGTGGAGCAAGTTAGATGCTTCCACATTGTGTTTTTTCATTTGGGGCAGGGAAAGTTGGAGAGGGGGTAAAAATGTTTGAACTTAGATCCTCAAGAATGGCCCAAATCCTGATTGTATTTAGGCTTTTTGGTTTTTTTCTCTTTTGAATCTGTCTTTAGAAATCAAAATTCGCAGCACAGATTTTTCTCAAAGTATCATTATTCATGCTCACCAGACAAAGGATCATAACAGGGAGCAAGTGGTACCACTCACAACACATGTGAAACTATTACAGTCATGGTGACCATCCTGAAATGTTCTCCAGAAACTCTGAAGATTCAGCAGATTTGAGGACAGGTCATCAATATATTTTAAAAACTCTGTTACTATGACAGTTTAGTCAAGAGCAGGATATTAACGCAAATCTCTAAGAACTTCTGATAGCAAACCCATTTTTTCGTTGGTGTGTACTGCATATACAATTGCATTATATTAGGAAAGAGGTAGAGCTTTTTTAATAGAGTAGATAAATACTGTGAGTTGGTTTTGTCTCTCAGGGTAAAAGTAGCACTATGTAAGAAATTGTTGTGAGGCAGGATTTTTTTGTTTCTACTGCAAAGTAATATTTTCAAGAGAGGATACCTGTTATTGCAGCTAAATATTTTGCTTTAAAACTAAGAGATCTTCTCAAGTGTTGTCTTGTTTTGCCTCCTGTTTTTATGGAGCAAAAAAAAATGTTTTATTGCAGTTTGGGTTTTCATTTATGTACAGTGTCTACATTTTTAATTGTCTTCGACTATAATATTTTTTCAAAGGATGAAGTTGAGAAAAAGGAAACCGAGGCAAATGAAGAAACTGCAGTGACTCCTAGCACTGATAGTACGGTAAACCAAATGAGGAAAGTTGTCCAGGTGACTACATCCAGCTACAGTCAAGGAAAAATGGGGACAAGACCCAGTGAAGCTAAAACAAATAGATACTTAACAAGAGAAGAAGAATTGCATGGTAAGGATGATGTTTTCAAAGCAGTTTATTACCCTACTTCTCCACCTCTTGGTGAAGTTTCTGAAGAAGAGGAAGATCCTTTTTTGGAATCCAAAAGAGTTACTGGAATTCCTCCTCAACTCATTGACTCCACCAAAGGCATAGAAGAAGAATACATATATCTTTCTTCAGGCACTGAACCAACAAGAATAACCACTACTGGCCATACTGAGGAAGATTTCTTATTGACTCCTTTTAAACCTAATCAGGAATCTGATGACTTTTGGAGTACAGTTGTTACCACTTCTTCAGTACAGCTGGTTACAGAGGAGAGCTCCCAAGAGCTTCCTTCAGGAAGCCCAGATGTAAGCATGCATGATGTTCTCTCCCAAGGCTCCACTAAGTATGTTTCAGAAGGTGTAGCACCCTCAAGCTCTGATGAGTCTCGAAAGCGTACTTCTTCCACTGATGGAAACATATGGTTTCATAATGCTACGGATCAGAAAACTCAATCTGTTGATACATCGCATAGGAGGCAATTGTCTCAGACCATTTACACGGATGGTTATGTAGAGGGATTAAAGCCAGCTACAATGACCTATTCCAGCATCCCAGTGGTTTCACAAGACAATTCACATGAGGATTTAGAATTGCCACATTATTCTACCTTTGCTTTCTCCTCTGCTGAATTATCACCTCATTCTATCCCTTCAAGCTCTGGAGAATATGGTTCTGCTTCTGCTGCCAGTGAGGTACTCTCTCAGACAACTCAACCAGTCTATAATGGTGAGATACCTCTTCAACCTTCCTACAGTAGTGAAGTGTTTCCTCTAGTCACCCCTTTATTGTTTGACTCTCAGATGCTCGACACTACCCCTGCTACATCAGATAGTGATGTGACCTTGCATGCTACACCTGTATTTCCCAGTGTTGATGTGTCATTTGAACCCACCCTGTCTTCCTATGATGATGTACCTTTGCTTACATTTTCCTCTGCTTCCTCCAGTAGTAAAATGTTTCACCGTTTGTATACAGTTTCTCAAATGTTTCCACAAAGTGCTACTCCAGCTGTTGCAAGTGATAAGGTGTCCCTGCATGCTTCTTTGACATTGGCAGAGGGTGATGCATTAATACAGCCAAGCGTTGCTCAATATGCTGATGTGACATCACATCAGACTACTCATGCTGCTTCAGAGACACTGATACTTGGTCATAATAGAACTCATATGTTTTCTCAAGTTGAACCATCCAGCAGTGATTTAAATATGCATGTACTATCTACAGTGTCTGAACTTCCTTATGCTTTGTCTAGTAATGTGGGCTCCCTCCAAAGCTTTACTGTTTCCTATGACTCTGCAGAACTTGTGCACGATTCTGTTGACGTATTCCGTCAAGATCCTTTATTTAGCAGCTATAACAATGTACTGGTGCATAAACCTTCTTCTGTAATATCACAAGCTGATACTTTGCTGCAGCCTACACGCTCTCTATCTAGTGATATGGATTGGTCTGAAGCATACTCTGGTAGTGAGTCCCTTTTGCCTGATACAGATACTCTGATGGTACTTAACATTTCTTCCTCTGATTCTGTAGATGAAATTACGTATGAATCATCTGGGTTTAGTGATGTTAATAAGATACTTCAAAAAGGTGATGTTATAGATGGAGATGAGAGAGAACTGCACATTTCCTCTTCTTTAAGTGAAATGGTTTCCAATGCTGAAAGTAAAATGATACCTGAACTTTTTATATCTGTTTCTAGTATTGATGTAATTAAGCAGAATACATCTCTGCAAGAAAGCCTACTTCCTGTTTCTAGCACAAAGGGAATCCCTCCAGTCTCTCTTGCTTTTCCCACTACTAAGATATTTGATCATGATATTAGTAAACTTACAGAAAACCACCTTTCCATTCAGCCTTTGCATGTTACAACTCCAGCCTTTGACGATACTTTTCTTAAACCTATGCTTAGTGCAAGCTCAGATCAAGCTCTCTCTGCCCCTGCTTATAGCAAAATGTTATCCTCGACTCAGCCGTACTTTTATGAGACCTCAGCTACATTAAATAATGAAGCATCACTGCAATCCTCCTTACAATCTTCTGTCGATGGCGCTCTGCTTAGCACAGCTGCAGTTGTGCCTAGTGATCCAATATTGGCTGAAAGCTCCAGGGTTCATAAAGATAGTTCTACATTTGACCAAATATTGCATCAAATGGAACCAGGTTCTGCTACAACTGAAACCATGCTGCATTCTACGTCTGCACCTTCCATTGATGATATGTTCTCCAACACTTTTAGTAAGCCCACGGCATCACTTCAAGGTTTACCTGTTTCTCATGCAAGTAAAGAATATGTTTCATCCAGTGTGCTTAACAGTGAAGATGTTCAGAAGGTTATGCCTTCATTGTACAGTAGCGATGTTTCATTCCAGCTGACCAGTTTAGAGAATACAAATGCCTTACCCCCACAAGCAGTGAATGCCATAACAACTCCCTTCCTAACAGGTGATACATTATCACATGTAGCTACTCCTGCAGACAGCCGTATCTCTTCAAGTGTTTTTGGAAGAAGTGAGGCTGCCAGTGTCTCTTCAAGTTCTACACTTGGTTTTGGTCCTGTCAGTACGCCTGCAGTTGTTTCTGATTCTGACGTGTCCGTTCATCACACTCTTCCTTTACCAAATGTACATATTTCTGTTACAGCTGTTCCTCCCAAAAGTGAGATCCCTGTAACTTTGAGTAGGTTGCTGGTTCCTTCCAGAGAATCCTCTGGTTTGTCTCCTAGTGTAATGTCCAGTACTGATTTGTGGCCTCCTGTAGTTGAGGATGACTACGATGAATATGACGATGGCTTCCCTGTAAGTAACTGTATCTCATGCACTTCCCATAGAGAAGCTCAGGATATGGTAGTTGAGGAACAAGATACAGAGGTAAACGATAACAAGGATCAGAATAACCTAATTATAAGCTCACATTCTAAGAAACCTGAAGAAGAAGAGAAAATTTCAGCTGCTGCCTCAGACAGTCAGATGAACCATGCCACGGACAGACATAATTATACATCCATACCAACTTTGACAGCAAGCATGATACCTACGAAGCACAACGACCCAACAGTTTTGGAGAACCACATTGAGACTTCTAGCGTCCCATTGCAAAACACATCAGAGTCCAAGTCTTGGGCTGTTTTTACAAGTGATGAAGAAAGTGGTTCTGGCCAAGGTACCTCAGATAGCCTTAATGATAATGAAACTTCAACAGATTTCAGTTTTCCTGACCTTAATGAGAGAGACACTGAAGGGGCAGTTGAAGCAGGTAACTCAGAATTAACTCCTGGATCATCACAGTCATCAGCCTCATCTGTTACTAGTGATCACCTATCAGTATTCAACATCTCTGAGGCAGGTTAGTTATGGATAAGTCTAATGAATAGCATGGAAAGCTGTGAGGGGATACTTTTGTGCCGTAGAGAATAAGAAGTTTATCTATATATAATAAGAGAAGAACATAACAGTGCCAGTGGGTGTGATTAAGCAAGCACTGGGGAACAGGGTGTGCATGCTGACCTGTCTGTCTTGTGAATGCTACTTCTGGCTACTTAAAACTGCACCTGAAATATTCTTCAGTAAGAAGATTCATACTCTGCTTTTGGATAGATATGTACTGTCAGCAGAAGTTGGGTGGTGCTCAATCTGAAACCAGAATTTGTTTTAATGTTAACTGTTTCATTTTAGTTTTAAAGGTTTAAGAGGGACCTAAGTTCTCTGTACAAAGACAAGTGCTGCCTTTATGGAAATACAGCAGAGGAAAACATGCCTCTGAGTTTCTAGTTTTTAATTTACAGCAGCACATTTTCTCCTTGTGTTTTGTTTTGTTTTCTAAGATATATTGGGCAAGGAAGAAGATGCTTCAGTTTGATTCTGATTCATCTTAACTCAGAAAAGCATGCATTTTCTTTCTTACTCTGTATGCCACCTCCAGATTTCAGTGAAATACAGATTTTTTTGTGCCAGATTTGAATATTTCCAAAATACACAGAGCAAGATTCTCATGTACCTATTTCTATTTAGTGCTGCTTTCCCATTTAGTTCTCTTAAAGTCAGCAACAGTATTTGTGATCTGTGATTCCAAGGATAAGGTCAGAAACTAAAACTGAGCCTCACATGGATAAAAAGCTGATAAATATAAAACATTCTTATGTATTGAAAAATGCATTATGGAAAACACAAAGTATTCAGGCACATAATTTCCATTGTCTCTGTTAGAGTATTGAAAATCCAAGAGTAAAGTCAGAAATTATCTATGATGTTTGAAAAAAAGCAAAACAAAACAAAGAACATGGTTAAATTGGTATTTTAGAAAATTAACTGAACTTCAAGTACACACAGCATCTGTAGAGGGCAGTATCATTCAACTAAACCCACTAAAGAATGGCATCCATAGAGCATGGGAAATTCTCCGCCCAGTCCTACAAATGCACATTTAAATCACATGAGGTTGTATTACTCATGTACATTAGATTCATATTTTCATATTAGAATACTAATATGAAAAAGTGGCAAATTTACACTCTGTGTAGCTGGGCCTAGTAGAATGTGAAAAATAGAGAACAAAAATTAAAATCAAAAACATACTGAAGTTAGTAAGAGTTCTAAAAAGGTAGGTGCTATAAAATTGAATAGATAAGTGAGCTAGTTCAGTAGGTAAGTAGTTACCACATTATGTGAAATGCATATTTCTTTAAAAATCAGCAAAAATAACATCAATATTTCACAACCTATGGTACTAACATTAGTGAGTGTTACCATTAGAGATTTATAGTTTGCATATGGGTGTCAATTGTTATCGACAGTAAAAAGGATTATACGAGACTGGAGTAGTAGTGCAGCAGACTTAGGGTTTCTCTTGTAGGTGTTATTGAAAGACATTATACAGTATCATTTCATGTACGTTATTTTTTCCAATAAATGACGCCAAATACTGTCTTTTAATAAACTGAAAATACAATATGAGCATGTCTAATATGGTCTCCTGTAAATCAAAGACCTCTTCGTTTAATTCAATTATAAGGAAATTAAACAAAACAAAGAAAAAAAGCCAAGCAAAAACACTCTCAGCAGAGAACTTATTATACATTACAGTGAATTCACCAGAAATTGATTAAATGTCTTCTTGTTGTGACCATTACAGAAAAATTGTCATTTAAACTTTTCTCAGTTTTTGTAGTTGCTGATGCATATATATGCTGGTTCTTAACGAAGGCTTTCTCCATAAGACCTCTATGGCTACCTAAATCTTTCAACTTCAGCTGAAAAACTGTAAGAGAAATTAATATAAAGAAATATGCAATGGATCCAAATACATCAATTATTAGGGAACAAAGATACTTACTATAGATGAGACTGCCTTTTCAGCTGCCATCATTGAAGTAATGGCCAAGTGGACAAGAAACTCTCCATTACAGGTGAAGCCTGCTCTTCATTCCCTGTAGAAGGAATCCTAATAGGACTTGGTCATGCAATTTGAAGGAACCTTGTCATCACACAGATAAGGCTGGGTTTTATGTTTTGAATTAATCCAGAGTTGGATAAGCAAGTATGAATGCTTCAAAGGGATCGTATTCTGATCTCTAATGTGCACACCTGGTTTCTGCTGAAGTCAGTAGGAAATACTGATTTTAGCTTACTCACCAGAAACTTGGCAACAGATTTTTCAGAAGCAACTTGTGCCTGCAATCACTTTGCCCACTGAGCTACATGACTTAAAGAGTAGTGATTGATTTGGGTATTAGAGTACTTAGAAATAAAACCAAGAAGATGACCGATCTTGATGTCTGATCAGAGCCTAGATGTTTTGGCATATAAAGCCCTGAAAACCTCTAAACTCAAGAAAATGGAAGCAAGCAAAGAGCTGCCTTGAAATCTGTACTGTGTGAAGCCGTTTGGGTTTTGACTTCCTATTTAAAACGTGTGATTTGTTGTCTTCATTTTCTTCATTTTCTTTATTTTCTTTTTTTTTTTTTTTTTTTTCCCTAGAACCAGCTCCATTCCCTCCTCCCTTCTGTCTGAAAGATTTTAATTCATTAGAATTGGTCCCTTGAAATCCTGATGGAGTGCAGCTGATTTCTAAACATCAAAATTCTGCTCCCACACAGAACATTCATTGAATTAGGGCTGTTCACAGAAGCAAAAAACAGTCTTAGAAAATCTAGGGGTTTCATTCTAACAAGTGCAAAAGTACTTATTTCTGTGCTTTAAACAATGTAATGGTCAGAGGTCACAGTAAACTGCACAGATTTAAAAGAATCAGTAATTTTTTTGTCAAAATCACACTCCTAAAATGTTTACTTAAGGTATGACAAAAATTAAAAATGCAGGGTTGGTCTCATTCACTGTTGTGTTCCCTTATTTAATGAGATTGTGAAAGATACTGTTTTAATCTTCCTACAGATTCTTATGTCCAAATATTTCTGTCACCCAGCATTACAAGGCTGACAGAAATGTAAAATCTAGACATTATCCAAATAATAATTTGGTTGTCTGTAAAGACAGAGGTAGGAAATTTAATTCTGGCTCCAGTGTACTTCGGTGAGGAAGTACTACAATTGGATTCAAAGGCAACAGGATATGTCTGCAAGGCAAGATACAGGATGGGCAATGAGTACTAGAATACAGAAGGCTTAACTACAGTGTGGCAAGCACGCAGGGACTATTGTAAGAAAATTTTCTATTAAGCCATTAGCCAGAGAAGTGATTTGCATTAGATGACTAACAGTTCACTATTGAAGTGTTCTTTACACATTCCAATATTATATATCCAGATTCTTTAACTCAGTTGGCTTTCAGCTAATAAACAAATGAAATTTAAAAACTTTGTTCTCCTATATTTTAACAACAATCTGCTATTCTTTAAAAGAGAAGTCTCCACTGCTGGAAGGCCGAGTCACATAAGCTTCAACACTTTGCTTTACGCTCTATCTGCTTTTTTCTGTAAGCTGGTTTGCAAATTTATGTACTTTCTGCGGTACATAGTAAAACATAGAGGTAAGTGGTATTAAGTAGGCTTGTTGTAAGACACATTCACTCATGTTGTGCATTCTACAGAATTTAAACATGGACTGTTTCAATTTTCTCTGACTGCAGAGGCAAGTAATATTAGCCATGAGTCTCGTATCGGTCTAGCTGAGAGTCTGGAATCAGAGAAGAAGACAGTTATACCACTTGTGGTCGTATCAGCCCTGACTTTTATCTGTCTAGTGATTCTTGTGGGTATTCTCATATACTGGAGGTAAGTGGTTTTTTGGTTGTTCGGGTTTTTTTCAGTTCTAAAGAGCTCTGATTTGAAAAAAAAAAAAATGTGATTGACACTGCTGCTCCTGGTTTACAGGAGGGAGACTGGATCATGTCTCTTAGCATGATAAAAAGCTGACAAAATAAGGTGTTTTGTGTCCAAAATCCTCAACTAAAATTTTTTTCTTTTTTTTGTTTGGGTTTTTTTTTTTTGTTTGTTTTTTGTTTTTTGTTTTTTTGCTTTAGAGGATTGAAACATTGCAAATAGCTTATTTCCAGTTCAGAGGTTTTACTAAACAATTAGTTGTGATTATTAATGTTTAGAAGCCAAGTGACTTAACAGAACACTAGGAAGAACGGGAGGGAGAAGAAAAATAATGGCATAGCACGGTTTAGTTTCCTATCTTTCCAATCGTTTAGCAGTTAAAAAAAAAGGTAGTTGACAATTTTGAATGAGTATCTGTAGTCCTCAACAAGTCTATGTGACTTAAGTCATTCATGCAGTAGGACTGTAGGAGTGCGCCGTACCTGACATTGCATGCAAGACAGAAATTGAGTACTTTAATGGTACCATAATAGTGTAAATGCTACTGGGTAGCTCTTAACAGTAGTCACAATGTTCTGCGACTGAAAAGTTGTTCTGCTTTGTGATTCTGCCACACCAAAATTCGCCTTTCGAACCATTCAGCAGGTAACTAAATATGCATTTCATGTGCATGCACATGCTTAGGTTCCCTCGTGGGTATGTTTGTCTGTGACTCAATAAATATATAAGACAGGAAAAAAAATAGGCTAAAGAGAAGTGGTAGCTGTAAGGAGTCAGGATAAGTAGCTAATGAGGGAAAAACAAAATACCTATACTGTGAAATAGAACATACCAACTGGCATGGCACAGATCTCTAGAGCTGGTCTTTTTCCTCACAGTGGGGAAAAACAGTGGCTGCATTCACATCACTAGCTGGAGATGGTCTCTATGCTGTGCTAACCCCAAACTGTGTCAAGTGTTACATGATATAATGTCAGTTGGCCTGAGCTAAAAGCATACCTGGAATCTGGTTAGTATGGGGTAGTGCTCAAGCATTTGACTGTTTTTCATTTGTTCTAAATAAAGCCAGAGAATCTTCCTAGGAACATGTTTGCCTAAGCTCTCACAGGACTTTAGAAGTCCATGCACAACCCTGTCACTTTCTCGAGTGTGCAGGCTGCCGGGGAGGAAGCACAGTAGTGGATCAGAATGGGGCAATACTTTGCAGAAAATTCTGCCATCGAGATTCTTTCTGTGTCGTGATTGCCAGGAACCTAATCCTGTTACCGCTTCTGCAGTGCTAACATGTAAACTAGCACCAAGGAACAGGACCTTGTTCTTCCAGGAGCTCTATGAACAAGGGGGAAGGCAGTCTTAAACATCTCACAGATGCTTCCACAGATTCTTTCTCGTTTGTTTTTTTGTTTTTCGGTTGGTTTTTTTTTTTTTTTTCTTTTTCCCTGCTCAATCTTGTTTAATCTAAAAGGAATAAAAGTTGTGAAGAACCAGGAGCTAGGCCTGGACCGCCCTTTCCAAGCTGCTCACTACTATATTATCTAGGACATAACATTATGGCTGTGCGTACTGACTTTTCCACTATTCTCCTGACACCGGTTTCCTACTGGCCCAGCACGAAGCCCCACATGGAGATAGAATACATCCTGTCCCTGAACAGACTAGGCTTAAGGAATTGACTTTGAGCTTCCTTCATTCCAGACAAGTGTGCTAGTGAGTCAGACAGCCCCTGGCATGATTAAAGACACTTTTGAACAACGAATTTTCAGCATGATTTCTTCTTTCAAAATAGGTAGTTAATTGCTATAAGTATTGCACAACTCAGTATATGTCTAGCTGGATAATTACACTGTCCATCACAGGATTTCCAGCTAACCACTTTCATATTGAGAGCCTTTTCCTGTCTTTCTTGTTACGCAACATGAACATTCATATTCATCTTCCCACAGTGCTTCATCCCTGACACTAAGTAGTATTTGAAATCTCTTCTATTTACTAAAGAACAGCATCCATTTTAAGACCCAGATTGTACAGCGCAGTTCTAGTAATCCTACAAGTTACAAGCTTGTTTCTTTGCCGAATAACATTGTGTTCATTTTGTTTCTTTTTCTGGGAATGAACAATTCTTTAAAGGCAGGTCTTTTCAAAATAAAACAGAAATCCCGTTAGCAGTAATATCTTCTTGGCTTGAATTTAATCTTTTCTGTATTTCTTGTGTACTACAAAATAAAAAATGGAGCTCTTTTATTGTTAATCCTCAAGAAAATTCTCTTGGCATTTTAACACCAGTAACATGTTTTTTGTTTCAGAGGAATGAAACACAAGCAATATGTATTTTGGGTAGAACTTCATGGCCCTCTTTCAAAGGTGTCTAGACTCTCACCTTTAGAGCCTGGGAAAAATCAGAACATTAACTTCAGCGCTAAGCAGTTTCTATTGAGTCTGGAAAATATTAGCAAAAAGTCTGTAAGAATGTTTATGTTTACATTTACTTTATTTTGAAATACATGATGCAAGCTGTCAATGGGTTGGGTTTTCTTGTTTTGGGGTTTTTTTATGTGGGCCAATTAGTTTCAATTATTAAAGTTCATAAAAAGTTTAGGTTTGCAAGAAGTAACTCTGCATTTCTTTGGCAAGAGTTCCCAAAAAATTATATTGGTGGATCCTAGCCGGGTGTTTGAGTTGATAGTGCTTTGAGTTGTTTATGCTTTGAGTTGTTTATACAATTAGCTCCTAATTTGGGTATGCAAAAAGTGTGTTTAATGCGCTAAGGGTGTGTTATTTGGTTTAAAACCCATTTAGCTACCAAGAGTGACAAGTTCCAGTCTCTCAAGGTTGAAAAAAAAAGACAAAATTATTTTGTTCTTCACTTAAATGACTTATATCAGAAAAACAATTCTGTACCATCTGTTGTTTGGGTTTTGGTGGGGTTTTTTTTACATGAAATTGTTAATCAGCACTTGAGGAAATTCCCCAATCTCTTTGCTATCTCATTAGGCACAATTTCAATCTTTCTGTGATAAAATATTCATTTCTCTGACAGGGTTGAAAACTTTTAGTGGCAATATTGTCTAAAGGCTATCTAATTGCCAGTAGGAAAATACACAATTTTGAACTACTGTAGTTCTGTGTTTATAATTCAGTTTTCAAGCAATGTCATTTTCCTTTCATTTCTTCAGCATGATTAAGATTACAGTGGAATAAGTAAGGAGATTCTTTTGTCTGTTTAATGGCCTTGTTGTCCCGATAGATATTTTTTATTACAGCTTTAGAGAGAATTTTCTGCCCAAATCTTGAGTCTATCCATCTCTCTCAGTATCTATCTGCTTGAATGATTCCTTGCAGCATAGATGTAGCAGGGATATTTGAATCTTCTTCCCCTGCTCTTTTAATTTCTGGATGGCTTCAATTAACCATATTTGTTAAAGTGAAACTGAAGTTTCTCTCTGCTGACATACAATACACTGAAAATCACTTACACATTTTATAACGTTTTGTTTTGGAACAGTTTATAGAAGTCGTCAACGAAAATAAACCTGATTAAATGATGTATAGGAAGAAATGTCAGGCTGTTTGTGTAGATCACTTGTTGTAATGGCTATTGTGAGAAGAGCTTGGAAAATAGTAAAATGGTAACAGCTGTCAGTGAGAGTTGTACCATTCAGGAATCCTTTTCCACAAGGATATGTGAATGTCAGTAAAAGACTAGTTCTAATAATGTGAATAGCAAACAGCTAATGGAGTTCCAACTCCATTTGTATCTACAGACATACTGAACATCAACTGGCTGTCATCAAGCCTCCTAGAAGTTCTGTGACAGCAGTGCTTCAGAAATGGCCAACTCAGGGACAGACAGTACCCTGAGTAGTCATTTAAATTTTAACTTTCCTCTACCACCCTGTATCTTTGAAACAGAGCTGTCAGAGAATGTCCATATTTTTGTCCATGGTTTGAACTGGTGCCTTGAGACCTGGGTTCGGTTTATGGGAACAGAGCTGAGAGCCCTCTCTAAGGATAGCACATGCTAAAACACACTAAAACTGATTTAAATTTACAAAGCCTACACTCATCCCTTCGTGAAGGAAATACTTCTCAACTATGTGACATCAAATTATAAATTAAAGTGTTAAAAATATTTGGAAATTTAAACTTCCATTAACAAGCATTGTAAAATTAATTGGAATAATTTAAAAATTGAGTAATTGGAATCACTGGATCAACTGAGGATTGACTTAAAAGATCTTTTGCATCCACTGGATCTCTAAATGATCAGAGCCATTTAAAAATAAATTCTAACAAGTGTTTGTGACTACCTGTTGGCCTCCTGTGAGCAGAAAAGACCCTGAAATCTCCTGAAAACATGCAACTAAGACCATTCTGTGCAAACAGTGAATGCGCAAACTCATCCTTTCAGAGAAGTCTCTGACTTCTGAGGTTCAGCTCCCTTCTTCAACCAATGTGAGTGGTGAACACCCTGCACCATGCTGTGCTGCCTGCCTCCATGACAATTCCAGTCCAACTCTTAGCAGTCGCTGCCCCAGGGGAGAAATATGCAGCACATATCCTCAGCCAAGATCCAAGAGCCTGCACACCAGAAAAACAATGTCCTCTGCAGTCTGAGGTGTAATCTTGTCCCAAGTAGTCCACATTTAAGTATTCATTCAGATCTAGTATCTTTCCTGTTAAACCAAAGAGCTGTTGCTGCATGCCTTCCTGTACCGATACAGACACTGTAATTAATTCAGTAGCTTAGCGCTATCTTCATATATAAAGTGTGTGTTTGAAGAAGTGTGGTGTCTAAATTACAAATTACCATTTTAGGTTGAAGATCTAAATGCTGTGATGAAAGGTGTAAATTAAATAATCAGGTTAACATTGAGTGATGGGACCTTTGTCTGGAAGTTTGAAATAGTCATCACTTTTTTCATTAACAACAAGTGATAATTAGCAAGACGTGGTTGTTAACATTAGGTTTAGTCATGAAGGCTTTCACTGCTGCTGCAGAAGCAGATGGAGTGCCTATTTATGAGTCTTATTACAGGTTAAGTCAACTGCTATGAATTTGTCTTCCAAATGTGCTAAGGGGGTAATTTATTTTCAGCCACAATTAACTTGTTAAAGATTAAAGATACAGTGGCTCAGTCAAGGATAGTGAATGTATGGCACTTTATGAAGACATTTTAAGTACTGCTTAGATGTGAAAGCCATTATGCTAATTAAATTCTTTTTAGTTCAATCTTTTCTTAAGCAAGGAGGTGGCAAAAATCCATAATGTTAGTCCAGAAACTTTATCTATGATCATATTTCATAAGTGGTAGGCATTAGGGGGAGGACATTTTTTGGTTTTAGAGCTCAAGTGTCAGGCTGGTTGGCATGTTTGGTTGGTTTGTTGGTGCTGTTTTTAATGAACACAGTACATCAGCCTTCTCTGTGTCAAACAGGCAGGGCCATACTTTCAAAAAGTGTTTAGTGATTTGAAGTACTTTAATACTCACCTACTTCTCACAGACATTTCACACACAGTCCTGAGACTGACTCTTATGTACTGTGCTAGCATTGAGACAACTTCTCTCGTCTCATCAGCTGCTAACTCTTCAGGGTGCTAACGTTAGAGCCTCTTTAAAAATTAGAAATACGTCCCCAGGCACATGTGTCTGCATCCAAAATTGTCATAAGTAAAACTAAGTACATAATGGATAGTCTTACTGCAAACATGTCATGCAAAGGCAAAGCTCCTCTATGAACACCACAAGTATGCTTTTAGAGGATTCTAGCTAGACTCCAAATTTGTCACCAGAACTGTTTTGCATGCCTCAATTTTCACTTTGATGTAGTTATCCACTTGTGTTTTAGGAGAATCTGCATTGTACACAGACAGAAAATTCCCAACACATTTCGAGAGTATGAGCATGTTTCCCAGAGGGTTAATTCAAATAAGCTTAGCAAAGTCTTTATGATCTACAGTAGTAGTTCTGGAAAAAATGTCAACATCTACATGTTCCCTGTTTATTTCCAAAGTAGCTTCAAAATTTTATTCTAATAATTATATGAAGGACTTTATCACTGGAGTGATACAGAAACAAATGATACAGAAAAAAGTGCACAAGAATTGAAAATAAAAGTGATCACACAAAATAGCAGTCATACAACAGCTTCAGCCAACAGCTTTGAAGAAGCAGAATCTTATAAATATAAAATGAGATTAATATTTTCCTGCTGCATATATTTTTTTCTTAATGTAATGATTAGTGAATAATATTTCAGATAGATTAAGTGACCCAGAGTAAGGATTTTTATTAGCATGTCTAATCATATGGAGATTTTTTAATTAAGGAGGCTTTGCAGTGCTTCAGCAGCAGTTGGTTATTTAGTCCCTTGAATAGCTTGGACTCTTAACAGATGCTATTCTTATTATCTTCACATCTGGATTACCTCACAGATGCAAATAGTGTTCTGGGTCATTGTTAAGGTTGATTCCATTTGTATTCATACTCCAATGTTTTTGCAACAAAGTTGGCATCTCCTGCAGTTATAAATTCCGCTGTTTCTGTCTGTCAGGTCTGGGAAGTCCTCATTGGTTAAGGTGTCCCTCAGTGTCATGATTAAATTATGAAAAGAATTGTTTAGCCCCAGCTGCAGTTGTTCCAGAGCTGTCGTTTTGTGTGCTACAGGACATGTTGTCTTTTACTGCATTTCCGTGTCTGCAGTAGGATCTATCGATGAATTACCAGAACTGACCTTGTACACGGCTCCATCTTCAGGCTAGCATAATCATATAAAAAGGAACAGTAATTACGTGTGTGAATTTGGATAAGCAAGGAAGACTATGGCATTTTGTGTACTTGGAGTTGTTATGAAGCATCGACAGTAGCTCCTGATGCAGAGTTCCTCTTTCAGCTTTTACTATGTCTGATGTGTGCTCTGTCTTCTGCCTCTGGTATGGGTAAAGATGTA
>JBCJKH010050878.1:26578-41613 GCA_039877255.1 Loriculus beryllinus | reverse complement strand
ATCACCAATCCCTTTTCCTTGTTTAAGAAATTGTATAGAAAGTATAGATGAGGTATTCACATAACAGAAAAGTTTATAAAAGGGAAAATTTCATTTTGAATCAGTGCAAGAGGAGGGAAAACTGAACAATAGGACCGGAGCAAAGGCTCAACACAGAAAACTTTCTGGAGAAGCAGGGTCTGCAGTGAGTTCCAGAAGTAGCAGGTCCATGGGCTGAACTGGCAGACTTACACAGCTCATGGTTCTGGTGCAGTGAACTTCCTCTGCATCTACAAGGTAGCTGAGCTGCTTACTCCCAGCCTGGATGAAACCCCATTTCTGATGTGCAGACTGTGTTATAGATTCACAGCTCCTTCCAAAGGTGATATATCTGCCTTTCTAGGAAGGACCGTGGTCAATCTTTTCTGCCCAGCATTGATCATGGAAGATTACTGCAAAAACAAATAGATAAACTGCTCAGTGCTCTGGGATCACACACATACTCTTGAGTGTGATTTTTAGGGAATATGTGAACTCTTTCCAATTATCCCAAAGGCAGCCCTGAAGACACTCCTACAGAACATAATGTGGAGAGGAGGTGAATTTGGTCTTGGTCCCTATCTTGGGCTTGCTTCTGTACACCTCCATAGGTGTTTACAGAGAGGCACTACTGCAACCATTGCAGCTTTATCAGAAATCCAAACAGGGGCTGGATTTGGGGAGAGGAGATAAAATTGGAAACCTGGAACTTAGCTCTTAGGAGTCTGCCTGTTCCTTAATCCAACTTTTTCAACTCATTGTCTAGTAGTGACAAAGCGTTTTCAGAGACACTCCCACCTGACGTGCTTAAGTATCAAATGTTTTTGAATGGGTAGAAGAAAATATTTATCATCCCGAGGCAGTGTGAAATAAAAGCAGTCCCCCTCCTCTTGAAACACCAGGATTCTTGTGAAGTTCATAAAGCTTTTGCAGTAATACAATATGTCTTAAATATTAAGTAAGTGAAAAGATAATTCATCGCAGGGTAATTAAATATGTTAATTCCCCTCACTATCCCAAAGGGATTGATCATGACTATTAAGTGGGCAAATTTCATTTACTTTATTTAAAAGCAGATGCAGTATAATCAATGTTAAATTTCCTGATTAACCATAAAAGCCCTGTTTGAATAAGTGATCCCTGGCATTTTAATAGGTTTGATACAACTATAGTGTGTAAGCAGGGTTTATTAATGCCATAGGACTGGAAGCACAGTGTGATTTAGGTAGAATTGGTTCCTGTTTTGCATAAATGCTAATATCCTGTGTAGATGACCTTGCACCTCCTTTCACATATATTTTAGCTCAAAGCAGGTAGTGAAATTTAAAGCCTAACTACATGTAACAGTGTGGCAGAAAAAGTAATTTCATTTGTGAGGAATCCAAATAGAATTTTATCTTATTAAGAAGATGGATAAATAATTACATATTTTAAAAACTAAACTGTGCAACAAAGATAAGGTAGTGCACATTAAAAGAAGTGAACAGCATTATAGTTTCACTAAATACATGCACTAAATATGTGCATCAGGTAACCAAGGCAGAGAGTTCCCTAAATCTTTAGGATTTATTGGCAGCCAAGACAATTCACTTTGCAGGTGGAGGAATAACAACATTTTATTTTTATTTTAAAAGCTTGCTAAACTTTTTTTCTTTAATGTTGTTGCTGTGATATATTCTCTGTGGCATGACTGATATATAATAGTGAATTTTGCTGTAAAACTTTTGCCACTTGTTTGGGGTGACCTGCATAACTCACAAGTGGCATACTGGCAATAAAGACTTTAGAGCTCTCTAAACGATTACTGATTCTAATGATACGTTGATACATACACTTATATATAATAAATTTGTTAACTATTAGGTAAAAAAGTCCACCACTTATAGATCAGGAAGTCCCAGAATCAGACATCATTTCAGGCTGAAAGATTATCAGGAAAAATCATAGAATCACAGAATAGTTTGGGTTGGAAAGGAGCAAGCTCATTTAGTTCCAACCCCCCTGCCATGGGGAGGGGCATCTTGCACTAAACCATGTCACCCAAGACTGTCCAACCTTGCACTGGATAATGCCAGGGATGAAGCATTCACAACTTCTTTGGGCAACCCATTCCAGTGCCTCACCACCCTCACAGTAAAGAACTTCTTCCTTATATCCAACCTGAACTTCCCCTGCTTAAGTTTAAACCCATTAAACCCTTTGTCCTATCACTAGAGTCCCTAATGAAGAGCCCCTTCCCAGTATTCTTTTAGGCCAAAATACAGGTCTTTTGCAATCTGAGGGGCTGGGGTGGGGGTTTGAAGACACTACACATTCTTATCAGTTTAACTTCTTTTTGTAAAAAGAGGGAGGTTCAGCAGTTGGGAATTATTGTTGAAGGTAGCCTTGTTTTGAACAGTAGCTTTGTAAAAGGATTTTTACATTTACAAATTCAAAGTGAAACATTTCAGCTATTCTCCTCAAGTCTTGCAAACACACTTTGAAATTCAAATTTTCTACTGTTCTAAAACCCAACCTTTAAGTCTCAAAATCATTGATGGAACAGTTCCTGTTTTGTTGGAATGTGCCTAATAGTGACCTCTTACCTGATGATGACCTTTAAATCCACCAGAGGATCCCAGGGGAGTCTGAAAACTACAAGCGCAGATTGTATTGACATATCTGCACCAAATTGTATGTATCTAAAGAACAAGGGTTACCAGAGAATAAAGGAGAAGCAGCCATATGTCAATATTAGTAAGATTAGATAAGCAGAGTAGTGTCAGCAGGATGTCTGAGACACAACATGCTGGTGTATTTTATAGGCTGGATTCTGTAGGGACCAAGATGAACCCTGTGACACACCAGCTGCAGGAGACATTTAGGGGTTTTTGTCATAATCCAGTGAGGTGAAAAAGTACAGTTTCTGGGGAGGCACCAAAACAGCCTTACAAGCTTCCCCTGGGAAGAAACAATTATTCTGGACACTTTTATAGATCAGTGTCCTTCAATACATCATTCCCTTTGTTTGTTTCTTGGAAATGCAGCTGCTAAACATGCTTGAATAAGCAAATTCTTTCTGAAAACAAGGAAACTCAGCTCTGAGTTTGCAAATCATGTCAGTATGCTTAGCATATCTCTAAAATAGGTGCTTTCCAGGCTCCTGGGATTGGCAAACCAAACCCAGCTTATTTTTTCAACAACTACTAAATAAGAGGGTTGATAAGGTGCTATAAGGTAGACGATATCTTCAGAGGAAAACCACAGTTGCAGCTAATACTTTCCTAGTTTGGGATGCAGTAGGTTATCGGACAGTATCAGACATTAGAAAATAGGTTTTCTAAAACTGACAACTCGTAATTATGCTGTAGAATATAGCCACAAGATGCCTTTGAGTCTATATAAGAACTAAATAGGATTGAATACTCACACTGATAATCAAGGCATTAAAGTGCGCCAGACAGGACATTATAAAAGGTAAGAGAAAAGCATACAAGCCCTTACATTTAGGTATAATGGTTAGGTATGAGGTTGCCTACAAGACTACCTTACCAAGTCTGGATTTCATACATGTCAAGGTGAAGTTTCTAATATCATACACAGCAGAAGCACAATAATATCAACCAAAGGCAGTTCCTATTTCATCTGGAGGTTGTTAAAATCTGAAGCGTTACACATATGAGTTATTATAGACTCAGTTCACACAACAGCAGAACCTATTCCCATGCTTATTTCACAAAATATGACTGTGCATAAACACAAACAGGAGAGGTGATTAGAATATTCTACCACTAAATAATTAATTAAAAATCTTTAACATATGCAGCCACAGGCTATACACCCATAGGCTATACATGGCACTCGAAACCTAATATCTGAGGCATCTAGCAAAGAAAGAAGGTTATATTCAGTGTTAGCATAAATAGAATTTGCAAATTTTTTTAAAGCAGTCTTAAGAATCTGAAAGCTATTAGTAACTTATGTACTGCAAGTATTTTTAGAATTCTTGTCCTTTAAAGGAAAATATACACAGTTCAGTGAAACACAGAACTCTTACTGTTTTCCATGTTCTGTACATTTTCATGAAGAGCACCAATGCATCTGACTTCAAGGATTTAATTGATCTGATGCTTATGTGCTAAAAATCAGTGGAGTGGAATAAACCCTGCCAAAGGGTAACAATGTCACTAGGTCTTCCTTCACCAAATACCTGTTTCAGTTACATATGTAAATTGATAAATAGATTCTACTTACATCACAGTGTATTCTAGAGTTCACTAGAATTTGTGGAGAAAAGAAGGGGGAAAGCTCCTCTGTGAGGGTTCCTCACATGCAGGAGGAAACAATACTTCAGTAGCAAGTAGCTGTTCATCAGTGTTCATTCATTGGTTTCTACTTTCTCTGCCCAGCAAATTTTCTAGTCAAGCAGAATATTTCAGCATTCACCCTTCCTACAGAGTCCTGTCTTCCAAGATACGTCACTCTGTTGAGCAAAGTACAAGAGGACATGAAATTCAGATATTCCCTTGGCATTCTCACTTATCACTATAGATGTGTATATGGACAGTGGCATTTCAGTATTATTTGACTAATTTGTCTGCAACAGCCTTTGGCAGTGTGTAGTGTAAGTTTGAACCTTTTCTCACTGCTACTCAAACTACCAGAATGTTAATGCAACAGTTATTTCTCACAAGCAAGTATTTAATGTATACCTAATTGTATAGCAGTGGTGGTTTTCAAACTTCATATCACTGTTTATGTAAGAATTTTGAATGCCATTTGTAACTTCAGCATGGCACACTTGAGAGTTTTATTAAGCGCTGGAGTTTAACGTTACAGCATGTGTGTGTTCAGGTGTTGGGTTTTTGGGGGGAGGACGAGTGTGTGTGTGTGTGAGGAAAGCCATCTGTAAGTGACAACAGATACTTTTCATATTCAACTATTTTTGCTTTAAAACCTTGCACTCTCATTTAGGCCTAACACCATCAAGCCTAGCTTACTGAGGCAGGAGTACCTCCAGTTCTGCTGACTAGCCTTTATATATAATGTGTGCAGAATGGGAAGGATGAAGTCATGAATGTACCTGTGAATTGGTTCTAAAGCAGTCATGAGTTTACAGAACCAGAAAGTTTCTATGACTTTAAAAAAACAACCAAACAAACAAAAAAAACCCCAACATACCACAAAACCACAAAACAACCAACCTCTAAAAGCCCCAAGGTTTTGGAAGCTGTATGCTAACTTATCATCAGGTCAGCACACTGAAAAACCTCCACTGACCCACCATCTTTGTTTACCACAGCTTGGAAATGGGTGACTCAAACCTTAAAGAAAGAGGGAAAAAAAAGAAAAAAAGAAAAAAAAGAAAAAAAGAAAAAAAGAAAAAAAGAAAGAAAGAAAAAAAGAAAAAAAGAAAAAAAGAAAAAAAGAAAAAAACAAAAAAAGAAAAAAAGAAAAAAAGAAAAAAAGAAAAAAAGAAAAGTAAAAGCACCCCGAACAAACAAAACCCACCACAACGTTCCAAAGTGTATTTACTATCAGCTGCGGAATCGAAAGTGTTAAAATGGCTAAAGAATAACACAATACAAACATTTGGCAGAGAATGCTTCCTGAACAAGTTACAGACTTGCAGCTGCAGGCCACATGAAAAAATTCACATGAGAAATCAGAGAACTAGTTCGATACACAAGTGTCTGATAATTTTACAGCTGAATTCACACATTGTTTTATCATCCTAGCCCTAAAATGCTGTAGAAGATTTTCAGCAACTGAACACTTTTAAAAGTCTTTGAAGACTAAATACATTATGTTAAGTGCTTTGAATCAATTTATGCTATTCTGGTACAAATCACAGTAGAATCTCTCTGGCAAAGCAGAACAGAGGATGAATTACAATCACAATTTGTAAGTCAAAAAATTAAGAGTCCTGTGATCTCTATTTGCTTGGCCTACAAAAGGTGTCCTTTCAAAGAAGCTCAGCAGGGAGTAAAAGAAACATAAAAGCTCAAGTCAGCTTTTCCCTGTTTTCATGAGCTTGCGGAAACAGCATTTTCCAAGCTCCAGACTGCAGAAGCAGACAATAAGTTGCTACAGATGAAGATGAAGAAATAGCCCCTCTATATCCACCTGTATAGCCGTCAAAGTATACCAATGTGAACAGATCATAAAACTATTCTAAAGTAACTCCCATTTTATTTTTTCAGTTCTTAGTATCATAGAACCATAGAATTGTTAGGGCTGGAAAGGATCTTAAGATCATCCAGTTCCAACCCCCCTGCCATAGGCAGGGACACCTCACACTAAACCATGCCACCCAAGGCTCTGTCCAACCTGATCTTGAGCACCGTCAGGGATGGAGCATTCACAACTTCCCTGGGTAACCCATTCCAGTGCCTGAGCTGTTCCAACACACACATCTCCAAGTGCTCTGCAGCTTGCTTTTCTCTTTTCATAGCTGGGCAAACAGTCACAAATGGCTTAAATCTGTTGTCCAAGAGAAAATGCTAAACAAATGGCAGAGCTGGGCATGAAAGCCAAATTTCCTTTCTGCAAACCAGTGTTTTGTGCCGTATTTATGAAGAAGCATTTTATCAGCACTGCTTCCACATCCTGACCCCATTCCTCGCTGTTACAGGTAAAGGACATCACAAGGTGCAGAAAGTCCTACTGAAATGAAAAGAGCTTGGTGTAGGTCACCATTTGCTCAAGAGTCCTGCTCACCATGCATTCGATTGCTGGTCTGGAAATCTTCATCCTCTTTGTCAACTGTGGCTGGCTCTAAGCAGAACGTGTTTATATTCTCATCAAGGTACCAGCTGAAGTTTTCATCTACAATGCTAAACATCAGGGCAAAAGCGTTAACAGCACCAGTCCCTTCTATTGAGGTCTCATCTGCAGTTCCTAAATCGCAAACGAAAAGGAAAGTGATAAAAAAAGCCTTGGAGGGGATTGAATTTTAAAATGACAGTAACTTTGGAGCACTTGAGCAAATACAGTGCTCTGCCCATGATCTACAGGCACCTGATTTTGAATCTCACCTAATTTTGTCCCCCTTCCAAAAGACTGTGAACAGATGAGAGCCTCCAGAAGGTAGTTTATCTTGTCTAAGTTGAGCTGATATTTCAGGATCATTTTAATTTGACATAAGCATAAGTACCTTCCAATATCTGCGGTCCCATTTTCCCCATCTATGGTCCACTGAATCCAACGCTGCTCTTTAGTCAGTGTTAACAGCTTTGTGTCTACACAGTAAGACAGGTCATGGGCCTGATAGAGCCAGTGACTTTTTATTTTGACCATGAATTGAAGAGAGGTAAGTTCTGTTGCAGTTCTGCTGCATTGAAGTGACTGCTGAACCATACCCTCAGAATGGCCATTTAAATGTGGCTCACCCTCCATGGACTAACAACAAAGCCTCGACAATTATCTGAGAGTAGATAGTCAAATTAAAGAAGGCTGAAGGCAGAATGAGTGTAATCTGTTCAGGCTACGTTCAGTATCGTTATCTGAGTGACCATTTGGGGAACAACCTGAGACTATAGGAGTGGCAATACTGAGCAGTTTATGAGTACTCATTGACAGTTTTAGACTTCAATCAGTCTACCTCTGAACCCAAGGAAATCTTTGCTTCCACTGTCTCCTACTGAAGGGAGCCCCAGAGTCTTGTTGTCAGTCCTGTAAAGGAGCCACACAGCACTACTGGACAAAGGACTACATCAGTAGCATCATGCAGGTATCCACCTTGATGAATTCAAGACCAAACATGCAGATAACCCGGCCTTTCAGGCTAGGACTGTTCTGAATGTTCTGTCTCCTGGCTTCCTATATTATTGTGTACTTATTGGCTCAGTTTCATATATTCAGGCAGTTCTGTAGAATTCAGAGGTTCTCTGGGAGAATGTTAGTCTGAGACATTTTAATTGTGAGTTAAGCTGGAGACCCGGCCTATTCTTCCCACATTAAAGTATTTCTCTTTTTCATGTACAAAACCTTCACTTATATGTTCTGTATATAAAATCAGGGCTGATTTTGTACTGTGGGAAGTACTGAAAAAAGGCAACAGAGATAAAGGGGAGAGAGCTGGTACGTAGTCCCTGATGGCTCCAGCACAATATCAGCAGGCTATAAAGTACATGGAACAGGTTGTCACCTCCACAGTTCAGCACGCACCCCTATATGGCTATGATAAACCACTTGTGAACGAAAATAGATACATAATCTGTATAGGGGAAAAACGACAAAGAACATTGGGGTTTCAAATATGTAAATGCCAATGCCAAAGTCACCCATCCAGCCCTATTTTCATTTCCTGGGCAATGAGTCCTTCACTTGTCCTGAAATGATCTCAGTTTGGGGTCATTTATCTTTGGTCTTGGCCATGACTTGCTGGCCACAGAGCATGCTGCAGTCCCTCCACCAGCCGAGGCAAATCTCTTGTGAAGCCTAAAGGGAGCAGGAAGGGAATTGTCCCAGAGCTACAATACCTACCCTGGGATGTTCCTGGAATGGCCCAGCTATTCCTTGCCCCTTTTTATGGGCTATGTAGGGATAGACTCTAGACCATCAGGTTTATACCTGTAAGCAAAAATGACTGTTAAGATGCCAAGCTTGGCAGAGGGGCTTGCTTTGTCACTGTTTCTAGCTCAGTACCTTTTTTACAAACCAGCAGTGGCCCAATTAAACCAGATGCAATATCTCTTGGTGTGTCAATGTGAGAATGGTAAATCCAAGTCAAGCAGTTTGAGTCTGCCAAAGTTGGGGAATAATCTTTCCTTACTGGCCATGTGTACGTGTAATTTCCACCAGGAACAACAAAGTCGTCCTCTTTGCTTTTACCACCGGTTCCATCAGGGTAAAGTGCTCCTAATACATTGAAAGGGAAAAAAGGAAGCTTTCAGGGTCCCTCCTTAACTGTTTTCCTTAAATAAATGTGTAATTTCTTCTATTGTATCACATATTTATAGAACGATAACAACACTCACAAGCAGAAACACCGAGAAATTGTGAAAAAGTCAGAAGCTCTGGTAATACCATTAAAAAAATGATGAGAATTCACATCTATTATTTATCAGTAAACAAAATTTTAAAAATATATTAACAGTCTCTTGTTATTTTCCAATTTGGTTCTTTACTCTCATCAGTCATCCACACCTTTTGTCAGCTAACGCTGTGTATCTTCTCACAGGGTCTAAGGTTAAACGATGATCTGAGAGGTCCACCAAGAGACCTTCCCAAGGCTGGACGCGCAGAAGACTGATGAGAGTAATGAAGGTAAAGCAAATCCATAGAGTCCTCTAACCAAAATAGACATGCATAGAATCTGAAAATTAAAACATGCCCGTTGTAGCCCTACTGGGAGGAAAACATTTACGTACAAGAACTCCATCTATTCAAACAAGCGTAAAGTAGAAGGAAGGAGGAAAGGTGTTTTGGTGACTTATAATTCAAGAAAAAAGACCCACCTAACCTGTTCCTGTACTTGGCTTATCCCAGGCGTCAAGGGTTTGTGGCAAAAAGTTTTAAGGCTGTTCCTGGTTTTAGTCATCAGCTGCAATTACTGGTGAGTTTATGAGAGGGTGATCTAAAGTCCTCTGATGTCAATGGGCAGAACAATAAACATTTGGGCAGACTTTTAGCTGTGATATTAGCTACTCCAAGGGAAAAGGAGAGGAAAAGGCAAACCAGCTTTTACCTTCAGAGTCCTTGTCATAGAAGACCCCATGCGGATGCACAGAGTATGGGCGAGAGCCAAAGTTTTTTAGATGGATGATAAAAACATCCTCTTCTTCTGCCTTCAGGACTGGCCCAAGGAACCCCAGCCATGCTGCTTTGGGGATCTCCTGTGAGTAAGTGTCATCTGTGAATTGCCTAAAAATAGCCTTTTTGTACACACGGCCTATCCGGTTGGCTCCTCTTGTCGCATACACGCTTGCAAACCTAGTGTGGGAAGGGAAAATAATTTAGAGACCAAAAAACTCCTTCAAGAGCTGGTCAAACAACTGGTGCTTGCAGTGCATGTAAGTAGTTCCATGGGGTGTATGGCACTGAGGGTGGAACAGAAGCTGAAGCTTAAACCTGGACAGTGTTAGCAGGGTCCAAACCCCTTTCTGTGCAGTAACAGTCATCCTACAGTCCTGGTTACTACAAGTCCTCACTTGAGGACCAGCCACTCAGTCCTTTCAATGCAGTTTTAGCAGATTCTCCTTCTTTTGAAGGTCTGAAACCTCACATCTGGAAGCATGACTGTTCAGAAGTAAAAGAAAACCAAATAAGAGCAATTCTAATCAAGTAGTTTGACACCCCAGAGGAGTGGCAGGAAATATTTTGTATTAAATACATCATCTCTACATTCCAGAGTCTGTTTATAGCAACTCCAAGTGATGTAGAACCAACCATAAGGTCAGTGGTTGAGATATTATAGCTATTAAATACCTGCTCCCTTCAAATCCTGAATTGCATTTGTAGTCTAATATCATCTAGCTCCACACTTCAACCTCTGGTTCCCATCAAGCCCTCTCTCAGATCAAAGAAACCACATGCCATCAGGAACTTCTTTTCTATGCACACACTTGCATGAGTTTTAATTAATTGACTAAATTGCTTTCTACCCTCCTGTAGAAACCAAGTACACTGACGTTCTTCATGCCACAAATCTTTCCTGAAGCTCTTTTCTGAAATTCTTCCATTATTTCTCCATATCTTTTGAAGTTTGAACACAAGAACTTCACACAATAGGCCAATATTCCAACTAAAGGCAGAGGTGCTCCCAGTAAATATTTCTTACATAGGTGGAAATTACTTTTTCCCTTTTATCTATAATAACATCATACTGGAAAGCTGTGCTCATCCCTTTTGTTATGATAGAAAATCTTCTCTCCAAGTAATAGCTGACAAGTGTGATACACGTTCTTCATCCCTAAATATCCCACACAAAGAAGGTGGAAATGAACCCCTTTGTTACACAGCCAGCTATGGACTGTATGACAAAGTTCACCATAGTTGACTGCTCCACGAGTTTTTAAATCGTCTGAAGACTGCTTGAACTTTCATGCTTCCAAATTAGCTTATAAAAGCTGAGCTAAATTTTCCTGAAGGATCACTGTCAGAAATACAGCGATTTTGTGTTTATAGTGAGTTTTTCTCACTGACCAATTCACCTGCTTGAACCCATTTTATTTAGGTGCTTTTGTGCAGTGCCAGCAACCTAGGTGTTGGATGTCACATGAGTTGAAAGGTGTGATTTACTATAATTTCCTCTCTGTAAAATCCACTACTCCCCCTCTTCAAGCCAACTCTGTGTGACAGCACAACTCACAACATGCCCCATCTGTGGTCATTACACCTCTGTTACCACTGCTGAAACCAGCCCCTGAAGTGATCCAGATAGAAAAGCCTCTGAAAAGAATGTTTTTCATTGAAAAATGTGTTTTATTTCAAAGAAAACCTATTTTGGCACAAATGAAAACACTGCCAATGATACTGCTGTGGCAGAATAAGTTGGCTAGAATGGAGGGCAAGGAACAGAAGCTTCTCAGTCTGCTTCTTCACATAATAACGAATGTCAGATAAATACACATGAAAAGTGTGGTTAAGGAATGAGTTACCAAAAAATCTGGATTTTCAGTGAATCAGCAGGCCTGTGGCAACTGTCTGCACACATACCAAGACCTGGCAAGTCACACCATGCTCAACAAGAGAAGATATCTTCCAATGCCTAGGGGAAAGAGCTGCTACAGGAGTACTACTACAGAGTAGTAGATGGAGTCAGTGGTAGTGCAGTGTAAACGCACACGCTTCCTTAACTCATGTCAATGTATTCATGTGGCTATGCCCTAATTCGAATTAGAAGTTAATTTTTAAAACGTTTTAAAAGAAATTTTCTCTAGAAAAAAAAAAAATTGATTTTTTTTTTCTTTCCCAGGAAGTACTGATTTTCAGGAGATATTTTTCAGCAGAATTTTTCCCATTTCATCAGCCAGCAAGTACTGTAAATGAGGTGCTGCAGTGGCACCTTTCCCCATGCAGTGGCATGCTTTCCCCATGATGACAGTGCCCTTATGCCCTTGGCTTTCTGGCCAGACAACATTGCATGCTCTCCCACAGCTTCACACCCCTGGGTTACAGCCTTTTCTGTACTCCAGCAAAACACACTTCTTGATCAGGTTTTGTCAAATGCTTGACATGAGCCTAATGCCTTTAAAGGCATTGATCTGGGGTTCTAAAATCCAGCTAGGCTTTGAGGTTCAAGAAATCACCCTGAAAAAATGCTGTAGTTTTAGGCACTAGGGACTTTCTTATTGCCTAAAGCCATGCTGTAGCATCTCTGTTGTCTAGGTCTGTGCCTGTCTCTTACTTAAAGCCTGCTAGGAGCCAGGAAAAGAAGTCTTTTTAGTGCCAGCTTTCTGAAAGGAAGCCCATTCAAACCCTCCACCCACTCAGAGCTGCAGAATCCTCTGTCAGAGCAATGGGTATCAGCTGCAGCTAGTCTCAATGTAAGTGATGCTCTTCTGTGCAGGGCATCAAGCAATGCAAGAGTCATGGAACCAGACTTGGATCACAGCATGAAAGGAACAACCTGGCCTCTTCACCCTGGTTAATTATGGCTTTTGTTTCATCATTGTCCAAAAGAAAACAACCAATGAACTCTGAGAGGAAGTCATACCTGTCACTGATGCCTTTGCTGTTGTATTACAGAATCAGGATCTTTCATAACTTCCATTCCTTCTAGATCCATACTCTCCAAAGGACAGAAGAGATTCCTACTCAAAATACCCTGATGTTTGGTAGTTTCTTGGGGTTCAGACACTTCAGTCTTACTCCTCCTTCTGTCTAGGAGGGGTAGACCCCAGTTGTTCTATCTGTACAGACATGTATTTTCAGCACGCCCTTTTGGTTGCCCTCAGTACCCAATAACAGAGCAGAGTGGTTGTTGTGAGTCCTACTTTAGGTGTCCAGACTGCCCAGTTTCATCCAGGAGGACTTTTGGGTGCCCACCATAACCTTGCAAGTAGCTGGTAGCTCTTTGTTTCTTTACAAATGTTGTGTGCACTTTGCAGAAAGACTCCCCACACTGGAGCTAATGGTATCAACCCTAGGAGCTCATACAATCACAAAATAGTTTGGGTTGGAAGGGACCTTCTAAGCTCATCTAGTCCAACCCTCTTGCAATGAGGAAGGACATCTTCAGCTAGATCAGGTTGACGAGTACCACATCCAGCCTGGCCTTGAATGTCTCCAGGGATGGCACATCCACCACCTCTCTGAGTAACGTATTCCAGTGTTTTACCACCCTCATTGTAAGGAATTTTTTCCTCACATCCAAACTGAATCTCCCCTCTTTCAGTTTAAAACTATGACCCCTTTTCCTGTCACAACAGACCTTGATAAAAAGTCTTTCCCTATTTTCCTTATAGGCCTCTTTTAAGAACTGAAAGACTTCAATAAGGTCTCCCCAGAGTCTTCTCTTCGCCAGGCTGAACAACCTAACTCTCTCACCTTTCCTTATAGCAGAGGTGCTCCAGCCCCCTGATCATCTTTGTGGCTCTCCTCTGGACCCTGTCCAACAGGTCCATGTCTTTCCTGTGTTGAGGACTCCAGAGGTGGACACATCACTCCAGATGGGGTCTCACCAGAGCACAGCTGAAAGGATGCATGGGTACTAGTGACTTTTCTGAACTCCCAGATGCCAGGAGCGTGTGGCCATACTGTGGGGCTGTTATGTCTCCCCAACACCACAGTGCAGCCAGAGATATGTCCAAGGAACCTGGCGCAGGCTCAGTGCCATGGCCCCTGCTGCTCCAGCAGCAGACCACAGAGCTGTTCCCCCCATTCCTCTTTTGTCTTTCTGTGAGAGCTTCTCAGTACTCCATAAAGTTTCTGCTGCCAGTGCTATTCATATCTGTGCATCACCCAAACCCTGGAGATCTGTTCCTTACCACCATCTCCACAGTCCTCTGGGGATGTTCGTGGCTTCAGGATAGTGTCCTACTGACCTTTCCTCTCCTGTCTTCGACAACAGCTCTCAAGCACCATTCTCTGTCTTCTTTTGATGATGTCTGCTTCACTGGGAAACACTTCACATGCTCAGTCACTGAGTTAAACATCCCCTTCAGCTGCATCCCTTGTTTCATTCTTTCCCTTTCACTGATTTCCCAATATGTTACTGCAGTAGTGGTTTCTCCAAATGCTGTGATAGTTAAACACATCCAGTTCTTTGAGTCTGCCTTTGTCTCTTTCTTCCAGTGGTCACAATGCACATATTCTACTGGTCACCCCTTGCCAAAACATCTCTTATCTGTCATTTCTCTCTTGTCACAAGAAGACAAACCTTCTCTCTGCTTCTCCATGCTCCCCTGCTCACTTCGAACGGCTTCATCCTTCTGGTGGCTGTGTGACATTTCTGCCTGAATCTGATCCATCTTTTTGGTCTTGTGCAGTTGTAAGAGATGCTCTCATAAATCTTGACTATCTCCCTTCAACTCAGTTGTCAGCCTGCACTTCATGTACAGAAAGTTGTGATGTTGAGAGTTATACTTCTCATAGGAAAAGGGAATACTCCATCCTCTGGAGCTAGACTCATGCAAGCTTCCTAAATTCCCTCCATCTCCTCCAGTCAAGCCAGTATTGAGGTTGCATATAGAGGTATGCAGGCTGTGAATCAGGGCACAAAAAATCTTGTCCAGACTAAGAAAGCCATGAAAATCCTGCCTTTTATTTCTGTGCCTGATCTTATTTTTCTGGTTGACCACTCTCAGCAGTTCTTAAGCTCCAAGAAAAGTTGGCAATACAAGAGTGGGACAGAGTTATTAATAGGGAATTAACTCTAATTCCTTAAAATAAGTACGAACATAATTACAGACATTCATGTCCCTGCAACGATGAGCATACAAGTCTTCCAAATAAGAGAAAGAATAAAACAAGATTGTCATGTAGATTCTACTTCACATCAAGACTGGACACGCAGATAATCTGCGTTTCAGGGTAGGACCATGAGCTAAGAGTAATTTCTAAACATATTCTTTTTATCATGTTTTACAAGA